>CAKNXH010064063.1:0-17003 GCA_932178445.1 Andricus quercusramuli | reverse complement strand
TTATATTTCTGCTAAATAAAGGAAGTTTCGCGTACAAAACCGAGCAAAAAATTTCTTCACACAGAGGGTTGGAAAATTTTAATTTCTCAATTCAGTCAGAAATTTACATGGGGGTAAACTACCCCAAAGGAATTTACAAGTATACAATAAAATTATCAAATGGGTGTAAATTCATGCTGAAATAATAATAATAATAATTTTTAGTCATAACATGAAGTTATCAGCGTCATTAAATTTGACAAATATTATTTTTCCTGCAGAACATTTTTAGAGCTGGCTGGAAAATGTTTTTTTCTCGAATGTAGGGCCGACAAGCGTGTTGCTCATAGACTCTTGGGCTTGACATTGCCTAGAAGTTGTACGGCATGCAGCACCTGCTGGAAAGAATATAATTCCTATGATTATACCAAAAGGCACTACTGGAAAAGTTCAGCCCCTTGACGTATATGGATTTCGGATATGGAAAAATTATTTGCGACATTTTTCATATTCAGTTATACTGTTAGATTATGACAACACAATATGTAAAATTGAAGGATGTGAAAATGAACAATGAATGAATAAACAGCCATTTGGTAATTTTATTGTATACGCGTAAATTCCTTTGGGATAGTACACCCCCATGTAAATTGTTGACTAAATTGAGAAATTAACATTTTTCAACCCTCTGTGTGAAGAAATGTTTTTCTCGGTTCGGTACGCAAAACTTCCCTTATTTAGCAGAGATATAATAAAATGCACTTAAGGGTAGTTACCCCTTATGAATTGATTTCTCGTCAAAATGCAAAAATATGTAAACTTTATTTTATTATCGCGTGCAACATATATTTTTCCCAGATTTTTCAACTCGAATACACACCCATTTGATAATTTTATTGTATACTCGTAAATTCCTTTGGGGCAGTTCACCCCCATGTAAATTCTTGACTGAATTGAGAAATTCAAATTTTCCAACCCTCTGTGTGAAGAAATTTTTTGCTCGGTTGTGTACGCGAAACTTCCTTTATTTAGCAGAAATATAATGAAATGCACTTAAGGGTAGTTACCCCTTGTGACGTGATTTCTCGCCAGAATGCAAAAATACGTAAACTTTATTTTATTGTCACGTGCAACATATTTTTCCCAGATTTTTCAACTCGAATTCACACCCATTTGCTGATTTTATTGTATACTCGTAAATTCCTTTGGGGTAGTTTACCCCCATGTAAATTCTTGACTAAATTGAGAAATTCGAGTTTTCCAACCCTCTATGTGAAGAAATTTTTTTGCTCGGTTTTGTACGCGGAACTTCCTTTATTTAGCAGAAATATAATAAAATGCAATTAGGGGTAGTTACCCCTTATAAATTAATTTTTTGTGAAAATGCAAGAATACGTAAACTTTATTTTATTATCGCGTGCAACATATATTTTTCCCAGATTTTTCGGGTTGAAATCATGCCTGTTTCGCATTTTTTTGTGCTTTCAAAAATAATTTTGGGGTAGTTCACCACCCTACAAAATTATCGACAAATTTGAGAAAATCACATCTTTCATCTTTCATTGTGAGGAAATTTTTCGAGTTGGTTTCATTGTGAAAGATACCGCTACTATATGTGAAACAATTAAATGGGTATTTGGTACCACACTTTTCGGGGGTGGTTTTTACCCCCTTAAAACCATTTTTAGCACGTAAGAAAAGATACGTGTCGCTTAGTTTTACAATTACTACAACATATGTGAGACCGAAGAAAATCGGAGGGGGACACCTACCTAATGTTCCTGTAAGAAGGACTTATACTCTCGAGTGCCGATGAAGTAACTATCTTAAAACTACACTGAAGTTAAATTGTTAGTAAAAACACTGAATTTAAACGAAAGTGAAATCACACCGCTGCCACCAAATCAGCTGTTACGTCCCGAGCAAAGGCGAGGGTAGTTTGGAAAAGGTTAGGATGAGGGAGGTTACAAGGGCTGATTAAGTCAGGTTGGTAATGCCTGACTATTTATTTTTATTGTGGAGTTCGTTTTCACTTTATCAATCCAAGGGGATTGCGATAATTCAGAATGACAGTAGTTTGATATGATAATTATTTATTATAACATGAGAGTAGAAAATGGGTTACAATTTAATTAAGGAGTAAAAACTTACACTACCTTTCAGTCCGAAAAGGCAAGAGAAGATTGGTTTATCGATGGTATCCCCGATTCGTCGGAGAATATCGATGGAATTCTGCCGGGTGTTTGTTTTAATTGACTTTCACGAACAACTTCGAGGTCAATTAGTACGACGACCAAAAGCCGAAGGGACTTTATTTTCAAAACTGGACTCCACGTTACTATTTCGCGATGAGGTAAAAGTACACGACTTAATCAAGGCGATTCTTCTTTCAGGAATATTTCGCAGTGAGGTAAAAGTACGCGACTTAGTCAAGGCGGTTCGTAAATGATGTGGACAGCACTACTGTTCAAACGATAAAGATAACCACCAGGGATGAGTCTGGGGTTTATATAGTAAAAGGCTTCTTCAAAAGTCACGTACGATTGAAAATTACAAAAGTCACGTACGATTGAAAATTAAAAAAGTCACGTACGAATTGAAAATACATACGTCACGTACGGATTGAACAAGTTTACACGATGCGTATGAATCAAGGAATGTTCGCATGAGTAATGCTTGATAGTCACGTACTAGTTTGCGTTCAACAATTATGTTTAATACCTCAATTTTATGTATTGAACTTATCCCGTTTTCAATTATATTGATTTGGGTATTGATTATCGATGACAAGTTCTGTTACTCTTCTCTTGTCCTTTTCCGACCAATTTCTTAATTCTAAATAATAGTTGTTAACACATGTAATACATGTGTTTGCAACTATTTTGTTACATTGTTTATTTGTATAATTATTCGATTAAAATTAGTTTATATACTGTAATGGTACATAATTGACTTATGCTTTACTTGAAAGATATAGCATAAGGTTCTACGTTAATTCAATTATCCTAGCAGGTCGGTATGCTCATGGAAATACCTCGTTAATTAGCTCGCGCTTTCCTTGTTATCGACCGTCGCTCATTTATCATTCGTCATGCGTGGGTAATTAGTTGCGGCTGACTGCGTAAGTCATTCCCTACTGTGATACGTTTACCATTCAGTGTTACGACACAGTTTAAATAAATTTTAAATAATTTGGGGATGTAACATTACGTTCCCATTCAAGAAAACTCGTAGCCCCCACCTTCCCACCTTGTAATGCGTGGAATATGTCCCCCCGTATCCTCGTGGAATAACAACGCATAAAATTCGCACGGAAAATTGACTTGAATTTTTTAAAGTGTAGTCTTACATAAAATTAAGTACCGCATATTTTGTGCATTTTCGAAAAACTTGTCATATTAACAGTTTAAAAAAAAGGGAAAATAATTTTTTTTCTCAACCTTATTATAATTTTTTTCTTTAAATCGTACTCAGTGGACAGCTTGAGGAATTCTTTAATGTAACTCAAACAAAATACCCTCTATACTATTCTAAAGACGATTGTGTAAGAGAAATGTGATAATTTTTATTAAAACAAACTATACAAATTATTTGCAAGCTATTGTATAATTCATGTCACATAATCTTGGAGCGCTTCGTTATAAATATATATATATATATATATATATATATATACTTCGGTAGTATAGTGGTAAGTATCCCTGCCTGTTACGCGGGAGACCGGGGTTCGATTCCCCGCCGGAGACCATTCGGTTTCGGTTTTGGTTCCTTGGGAATCAAACCGAAGGGCCTATGACAAAGCTACCGAACGCGTCCTCGGGTTGCGGATAGAGGGTCCCTGTACCAAGGGTTTCTGCTGAATATGGTTATAATAATGAATAAGCAGTCGCGCACAATTGTCCAGGGATGGTCCCGAAGGAATAACCCCTAAGCGAAGGCGTCACCACCGTGCCGAAAGCTGAATGATACCTGGGTGAGGTGTATCAAACGGTGACCTGAGATACCGGGCGACCTCTCAGAGTATCAGCCTTATCCCTGCACGCGGGGCTCTACAAGGATGGACGAACCCCTTCCCTAGCTGCTCGTGGGAAAAACAATGACAACACCAAACATAGTTGTAGATAGTGCGGCTCAAAACAATCGAACGCGCAGGGTTCCCGACAATGGGTCGGACAACAATGCCGACTACCCTAGAGTTGGGGGAGCCAATCAAGACGGAGTCAGTGCGATGGACCGGCCGAATCTCAATACTTTTGGGTGGACGGATCGACTCAATGACGACCTATTAGTGCCAGAAAAACCCAGAGCTCTCGCACTTTTCGCGTCAACGTCTGCGAAACCATGCCGAACAACTCCGGTAAAGGGGCTATGTAAGCGGAGCGCCTACTCTACCGCAGCCAGAACAAGCCGGCAACAGAGAAAGAGTGGCGACACTGGAACCAAACGCGAACAGGCATCCAATAGACGAAGAACGATGCTTCAGGACTCTGAGAAACATCAACATTAAGGTTTCTCCCAAGCCTAAAGATCTGACTGAACTGGATGATGAGCTTCGTGGACATTTTTCCGAAGAATCCGACCTCTGGATTATCAATTGTGGTGTGTACAATGCAGCGAGAACTTTGGGAGATGCAAACCGTAAAACAAAACCAACGGTTGATCATAAGACCAAAAGACGAATGCATCAACTCAGCACAAAGATAGGCTGGGCAAGACAGTATGCGTCCCGCATTCAGTGTGTGATTGACTACATAACATCCGGCAGATCTTTCACTGCCATGGTTCGAAAGTTCGCGCGCGAACTGCGGATCCGTCTTCACACAATCAACAAGTCAAAGCTACTGACCATCAGGCAGCATATTGTTGACAGAATACGAGTACTATCTAACGCTAAGAGAAGTCTAGAGCGGAGGGAGAGGTGGGTCAGAGAAAATCAACAGTTTTTGTCTGACCCATCTCGACTCTTCCAAGACCCTCCAGTTACTGTCGACCATCCACCCAAACCAGAGGAGGTCGAAGTATTTTGGAGAGAAGTCTACGAGGTCCAACATCAACTTCAAGAAGACTCAAAGAACATAAATAGCTTGAAGGAGCTGTGCAATGCCCTCATAACAGCTGAGGAGGAATGCCCACCTATCACTACCGAGGAGGTGAAAAACGTATTAAGAGGCATGAAGAACTATTCCGCTCCGGGTCCAGATGGTATCAAGACCTTCTGGTGGAAGAAGTTTCTTCAAGCCACCAGCATCTGGCGACAATTTTCACCTTATATCTAAAGTCGGAAGAGTCTATTCCGGAGTGGTTGGTGGAAGGGCGCACAGTGCTCCTGCCGAAGACGGGCAACTTAGCCGACCCTAAGAATTAAAGGCCAATAACTTGTCTGAACACACTGTATAAGATATTTACAGCTATCCTAAATGATAGGATTGTTCAGACAATTGAACCTGTGTGGCGAGAGATGTATGAAGAACGCGGCTCAAAGAAAGGCGTAGCAGGATGTCGAGAGAACCCGCTCATCGATAGATGTGTTTGTAAAGACGCAGCATCCTATCAACGATTCCTATCGATGGCCTGGATTGATTACCGGAAAGCTTTCGATTCAATCTCCCATAGACTTATCATCTGTCTGTTGGAAAGCTTAAAGGTTCATCCACCCATCGTGAGGTGCATAGAGAGATTAATGCTGATTTGGAAAACCAGATTTACTATCTCATCTGGAAAACATAGTGTCACTCATGTATTTTACATGGACGATCTCAAGATCTATGCTAGAAATAAAGAGAAACTACATCAAGCTCTAAAAATTGTCAGAGGGTACACTCAAGAGATTGGAATGGAGTTCGGGTTAGAGAAATGCGCCACGGTTCATTTGAAGAAAGGAAAACTTAATGGCATCCCCGAAGACCCTGAGCTCGTCGACAGAAGCGCTATACGACACCTTAGCGCTGGAGAGACCTATACATACCTGGGCGTGCCACAGAGCCGCATTCAGGACGTGACATCTATAAAGGATACTCTCCGAAGCAGATACAAACGTCTCATCCGGCAGATTTGGTTTTCCGAACTGTCGGCTAAAAACAAAGTATCTGCAACGAACATGCTTGCCGTTCTGGTAGTACTCTATTCATTTGGAGTGGTCCCATGGTCGAAGGACGAGCTTAAATCCCTTGATATCGGGACGCGTAAGGTTTTGCACATGAACAAAAGCATGCACCTTAAGTCTTCTGTTCCGCGACTTTACATCTCACGCCGCCTGGGTGGTCGCGGAATATTGAATCTTGAATGTCTTCACAGCAGGATTATTCTGGGTACAGCACATATAGTTGCAAATGGACAAGACCCTCTTCTTAAAATGGTCAGAAATCATGAAGAAGCGGGCAAAGGGGCGTTTTTGTACAAAGCAGCGGAGGAGGCTGCTGAGACACTCGGCCTTGACTTAAATATCGGGGGTGAGAAAAATGCATCAAATCTTATCCATCTTGAATACTCACTCCTGAAGGCCCGGATCAAGAAAGCACAGGAGAAAAACTTCCGCGAAGAGCTCCTCGACAAGAAGATGCACGGCATCTTCCACAGAAATGTGGAGGATCAGTCGATGTCATATGAGCTAACGTATGCTTTCCTTAAATCATCCGGATTGAAGTCGGTCACGGAGGGTTTCATTTTGGCATATCAAGACGGGGTCATTTCCACTCTAGCATACCGTGGCCACATTTTGAGCCAATATATTCCCGATGATAGCTGCAGAGCGTGTCAAGCACACCCTGAGCACCTAGGACACATACTATCTAGTTGTCCAACTCATGCGGGAACGACCTACATCAAAAGGCACAATGCGGCACTAAGAGTGCTTTATTACCCTCTCTGTCATTCTTACGGAATTAGCCCAAATACTGCTCCGCTAAACGCTCTTAGGGAAATAGAGTCAATTGTCGAAAATGAGAGGTGCCGTATATACTGGAACTTCATATTCTCGACAATTGTTTCTGTTGCGCACTCGAGGCCTGACATAGTTCTCCTTGACTTCGAGAAACCAACCATGTTCGTTATCGAATTTTCGGCACCAGCTGACAAAAACGTCACAGCCAAGAAGAAAGAAAAGAAAGAGAGGTATAAAGATCTTATAAGGGAGTTGCGACGGTTATACCCGTAATATTCTGTCAAGCTAATCGTCCTAATCATCGGCGCTCTTGGAGGTGCCACAGTTTCACTGATTAATAGCCTGAGAAGCATTCCTGTGTGTGAACAAAGTGCTGAAATACTTGCGGGGAGAATGCAGAAGGCGGTTTCAGGGTCGTGAGACGTGGTTACGGCTGAAATTTTCCCGCGATTTCGCTGGGAGGCGATGCAATTTTTCAGATTAGCACCCGCTCTCGGCGAAATCCTGCGGTTGTCTTTATGACAAACTTTTAACTATATATGTGTATACCGTGAGGTCAACTTCAGAGTAGTCATAGGGAAGCGTGAGTGCAAGTGAGACACTAGTAGATAGCGCATAAGAGCATCTCTTTCGCACTTATGACTATGACTACTATGAATTTCGGAATTCGAACTGAGGAGTTAGACTGCTGAAAATTCAGTCATGTTATTATTTTTATTATAGATCGAATACATTTCAAATTATACAGGTTCTGCACTTGAAGTTACAGAATCTCTCAAAAATGAAATATGTTGTTTTTCAGAAATAGTTGGCGAAACGGTTTTTTCCAATTTGCAAAAACAAAAATTCAACGAAGTTATGCGTATTTGAGTTTTTTGTTTTATTTGAAAAAAAATCAAATTCATTTAATCCTATATAACTTTTGACCTACTTGGAATATTTATTGTTTTCTTTCTGATTTTGATCTCGTTTATTGTGTTCTTTCGAAATCCATAGAAAAATATAAAATGATTTGAAATTAACAAAAGTAGTGGCGTCTTTTCTGAAAATATTACAAGTAAATTTTCTCAAAAAAAAGCACACTTATACTTTTTTCAATTTTTTATTCAATTTGTTCTTTCTTCATAATATTATATATCTTGTTTATCCATTTTATTGTTTTATTTATAAAATATGTATTATTTATTTATTTATAAAATATACACGGAAATTCTAAGAAAAAGGTTGGAGAGTCAGATAGAAGAGAAACAAAGTATCCCACACAATCAGACGGGATTTATAAAAGGGATGGGAACAATAGATAACATTTACGTACTCAACTAATTGGTTAACAGAAACTTAGGGAGAAAAAAAGGGAAATTAGTAGCCTTATTCGTAGATTTTAAAGCAGCTTTTGACTCAGTGAATAGAAAAGTGCTATGGCAGGCATTGAAAGAGAGGGGATTAGAGGAAGGGTTAGTGAAGAGGATAAAGGTCATTTTCACTGAAACCAGGATTAGGGTGAAGATAGGGGGAAAATGGGAGGTTTTCTGGACAGAAAGAGGTCTCAGGCAAGGGTGCCCGTTGAGTCAAAAGCTGCTTCAAAATCTACGAATAAGGCTACTAATTTCCCTTTTTTTCTCCCTAAGTTTCTTTTAACCAAGTAGTTGAGTATGTAAATGTTATCTATTGTTTCCATACCTTTTCTAAATCCTGTCTGATTGTGTGGGATACTTTGTTTCTCGTCTATCTGACTCGCCGAACTTTTTTTAGAATTTCCGCGTATATTTTGTAACCCACTGGCATGAGGGTGATCCCTTTGTACTCTTCTACCTTCTTATCTTCCCCTTTCTTGACAAGCGGTACCGCCAGCCCTGTTATCCACTCTTCCGGCCATCCTTCTCCTTTCCAGATCTTATTGCAGATCTTCCATATCCCTTTTCTAAACCCTTCTCCTCTATACTTTATCGCTTTGTTCTCCATACCATCCTCTCCTGTAGTCTTGCTTCTTTTTAGTCTATCTATCGCCTCATTCACTTCTTCTCTTGTTATTTCGTTCGCTTCCTCCATTTCTCCCTGGGCTATCTTTATATTTTCCCCTTTGATCATATTTTGTTCTCCCCCTAGCAGACCCTTTGAATAATCCGTCCATTTATTTTATTTATTTCATTCATTTTCTTCATTTTCCTCATTTTCTTCATTTTCTTCATTTTCTTCATTTTCTTCATTTTCTTTATTTTCTTCATTTCCTTTATTTTCTTCATTTTCTTTATTTTCTTTATTTTGTTCATTTTCTTCATTTTCTTAATTTTCTTAATTTTCTTAATTTTCTTCATTTTCTTCATTTTCTTCATTTTCTTCATTTTCTTCATTTTCTTCATTTTCTTTATTTTCTTTATTTTCTTTATTTTCTTTATTTTCTTTATTTTCTTTATTTTATTTATATTATTTATTTTCTTTATTTTCTTTATTTTCTTTATTTTCTTTATTTCCTTTATTTCCTTTATTTTCTTTATTTCCTTTATTTTCTTCATTTTCTTCATTTTCTTTATTTTCTTTATTTCCTTTATCTTCTTCATTTTCTTCATTTTCTTTATTTTCTTCATTTTCCTCATTTTCTTCATTTTCTTTTTTTTCTTTATTTTCTTTATTTTCTTTATTTTTCTTGGAGTTTCTTTAATTCGAGGACAATAAATAAGAACACTTGTATTAAGTTTTTTTTTATTAAAACCACTGCGTTCTTTATTCACTCTAAACTCTTTCTCAAAACGCAAGACTCTTACAAAATAAAGCTGTAGACCGGTCAAGGTTCGGCAATCGACTGACTCATTGACCTGCGTCAAAGCGCGCTAGAGCTCAAAAGGGCGTTCGATCCCTTTTCCACAAAGATCTCTCCTAGATGGCGGCTCTTATACCTAAACGCCCAAATCCAATTGATAAAGCTCATTTCTCACACTCCCTCCCTTTATCAATTAGACACAGCCATTACACTAGTATTATAAAATAAAATTTGTAAAGAAAATATGAAAATACAAAAGTTATAAAAAGTTGAAACTTGGTATAAAATTTATGTAAAGAAAACATCTTAAGCTAATCTTTATCGATTAATATTCTTTCTCTTAAATACTGTTCATCTCTTGAGATCCTCTTGATTTCTCTTTCAGACATCTAGATTTCTCTTGTACTCTTTAAAGACTCTTAATTCTTGCGTTTATCTGTGAACAAACAAAAAAATAAAATTAATATATATTTTCATGAAATATATATCTCTAAAATCTCTAAATCAATTTTAATTTAACATCTTATCTGTTAAATATTTATGTGCTTCTAATGGCAAAGGTTTTGTCATTATATCAGCCAAATTCTCTTTAGGGAGCGTCCATAAACCACGTACCCTGTTCTTCTTTTATTTGAATAAAGACGAAAATACAATTGCCGTTAAGTAATAAAGGACACAACGTTATAAACAAAAGAAAAACAGGCTACGTAGTTTATGGACGTTCCCTTAGTTGCAATCCAACTAACTCTAACTTTTCGTTCATCAACACATTGTTTAACAAAATCTCCATGAGTATCAGCCATATGCTTTCGATTACCAGTTTTCTCTCTTTCTAGAAGACTCTGATTAATATTCTCTAAGTTTTCATCAAACATCTTGAGTTTGTGACTTCCATCCTTCTTAGTGCAGTCTCCAGCTGATTTATTGTCACACCAAATAGTCACTGGAAATAGAGTTCTTCCAATGATATATCTGATTGATTTATCTAATGAAATCAACTCTTGACATGCATCACTCATTGACAAATATTCAGCTTGGCAAGATGAGAGAGTCACATAAGACTGCTTATGACTTCCCCAAGCTATAACATCTCCAAAAAGTTTAATAATGTAACCTCCTGTAGATGTCGAATCTTGAAAATCTCTAAAACTTGCATCAGTTAATGCTTCTAGTTCTTCAGTTTGAGCTCTATAATTTAATCCCTTATCAGTAGTACCTCTTAAATATCTGAAAATTCTCTTAACATCCATCCAATCGTCTTCACTTGGCTCTAATTGTTTTCTCGCCAAATAATTTACAGCAAAAGTAATATCAGGACGAGTCGCATTTGACAAATACATTAGACTTCCAATGGCCTCTCTATAAGGTACTCGCTTAATTTCTTGATCTTCAAGATTCTTTGTTACAGCTCCTTCTATTTTTCTCTTTTTATCTCTATTAGTTACCTGTCGAGTAACCATTGGAGTACTCTGAGGTTTGCAATCTTGCATGTTGAATCTCTCTAGAATATTTTCTATGTAGTTTGCTTGATGTATTAGCAAACTCTTTTCATTTTCATTCCATTCTATGGATATACCTAGAAAACTTTTAGGTTCTCCAAGATCTTTCATCTCAAATGCTTTGCTTAAATGATTCTTAATTTCATTTAATTTATCTCTATCATTGCTAGCAATTAGCATGTCATCTACATATAGCAATATGACTGCTATTTTCCCTGCTTTTCTCCAAGTAAAAAGACAAGGTTCATGCAAGTCATTCTCTAATCCTAATTTTAGAGTTTCCTCTGAAAATCTCTTATTCCACTTCTTCGGACTTATTTTCAAACCATATAAGGCTCTCTCTAATTTACACACTTTAGTCTCTTTTGTGTGTTTGTGCAATTCTGAACCTTCTGGAATTTCCATGTAGATCTCTTCCTCCAAAACTCCATTTAAAAATGCAGTTTTTACATCTAGCTGACAGGCAAACAAATCATACTTGTTTATAATTGCAAGTAATGATCGAACGACTGGTAGTCTAGAAACAGGTGCATACGTTTCCTTTAAATCGTACACATTTCTGTCTTTGAAACCACTAATAACAAGTCGTGCTTTAAATCGTATTGATCCATCAGCTTCTAATTTCTTCTTAAAAACCCATTTTGAGTCAATAACATTTGCCTTTTTACCATCTAACATCACTCTGGGTCTATCGACTAATTTCCATACATTATTTACTTGCATAGAATCAAGTTCATCTTCGATTGCCTTTTTCCAACACTCTTTCTCTTTACTCGACATAGCTTCTTGATAATTAAGCGGATCTCTATTTAATGATGATATCAAACAGTGTATTAATTCATCTTCTCTATTTTGTTTTTCCTCTTTACTTAAAACATCTGTATATCCAGCATAATTGATGAAACTTATATCTTTTATTGGCCTACTCATAAAGACATTTTTAGTTTTATTTTCACACTCTAATTTTCTCTTAGTTTTACTTCTTGTTGCAGGACCTTCAGCTTTATTTTGCACACATTCTTTTTGTTTAGTGCTATTATTTAATTGCTTCTTAGGCCTTCCTCTCTTTTTAGGCTCGACTATTTTCGACTCTTCTGTTTGATCAGGTTTATCATCTTCAAACTCTTTCATCCAGTTACCATCATTTTCTTCTCTTGACTCTTGTAAGGTTTGATCAACTTGATCACTCTTATAAACATCTTTATACACTACTTTTTCATTGAATCTAACATGGCGAGATTCTACGAATTTTCGTGTGCTTGGATGCCACAATAAATAGCCAGTGCTTTTATATCCCACTAATACAGCTTTTATTGCTCTTTGATCAAACTTCGAATTTGGTTTTGGTACTTTTACGTAACCTATACAACCAAATCTTTTAATTTGATTGAAATAGCATCTTGCATTTGGAGCGAATTTCTCTAAAGGTATTCTAAACTCTATAGTTTTGTGTGGCGTTCGGTTGTATGCGTGCACAGCAGCATCAACAGCCAACTCCCACATACTTTTAGGCAAACCTGAATCAAACATGTAGGCTCTTACTTTTTCTTGAATTGTTTTATTAAATCGTTCAGCTGCTCCGTTGTGCTCTGGAGTATAAGGCGGCGACAACTCAGTTTCTATTTTCTCTTTTCTTAACATCTCAAGAAATTTTCCACCAGTAAATTCAGTGCCTTGATCCGATCTAATATAATAGATTTTTTCATCTTTACCTAACAAGTTACGAGCAGATACTACATACTTTTCAAATGCATCACCAGCTTCATCCTTAGACCTCACAGAGTAAGCCTTTGCAAATCTTGAGTAGTCATCTACGAAAACTACAATGAATCGTTTGAGTCCTGGATATGAAGTGGATTTGATCGGTCCCATTGTATCCGTATGAATAACTTGTAAAGGTCTTTCTGCTCTTTTTCTTGTTTCTTTGAATGGCAATTTTTCCATTTTTGCCATTATGCAAACTTCACACTCTAAAATTGAATCGTCAAATTTAACATTCTCTAAACTCTTAATAACTCGTTGTAACTTTTTTAAATAACTCAATGACGCATGACCTAATCTAAGATGCCACAGCATCCCCTCGCTATACTTTTTGAAATTACTTAGCTTCTTCTCAAGTGGATTTGTGATGAACATTTCCTCTATATTCTGTAAAGACTCTAAATCATCTATTTTTATTGTATTTCTAGAAATAGAGCTTTCATCGCAATCTGTAATAATGACTCTATTATCTAAAAGCTTCTCATTCTCCCTCCCAATCACATAACCAGCATTCCCCACATCTCTAATTTCTCCCTCCGAAAGTGGCAACTCTTCATTTTGAATGCTTGTATGTGATTGTTCAGGAAGCTCATGATAAGAAACTATTCTTGCATTGCAAGAATATCTCTTAAACTCTGAATTGTCATTATTTTTAATCACTTCAAATCTTACGACCCAATTTGGTTTTTCGTAAGTACCTTCTAAAATAGTTTTATTTGTCACTCTATTGCAAACTCTAAGAGATTTATCATCTAAATAAATGCTAAAACCTGCATCTGCCAATTTTCTCAGCGACAACAGATTTTCTGAGATATCTTCTGCTGCTATCACATCAGTCAACTTGAGAACATCTCCAGTTGCATCTGCTTGCAACAAAAGATTACCTTTGCCATCTATTACAATATCTGCGAATTCATTTTTATTCGCACTCTTAATAACTCCATTCTCGCATTTATTAAAATCGCTTAAAATAAAACTTTTGTTAACTATGTGATCTGACGCTCCAGAATCAGCTATAAAATTAACAAACTCCCTAGACTCTAAAGCACCTGTAAATAAAATCTTACCTGAATCATTTTTATTCTTCGACTCTTTATTTTCTGATGCCTGATTCGCTTTTCCTTTCTCTTTATTTTTAAAGCCTTTTTGTTCACTCTTACTCTTATTTTTCGCACCTGATTCATTCATACTCTTACTCTTATTATTTTTATTAAAATTTTTATACCTCTTATCTTTGTTTGTCTTATCACCAGAACCGCGGTTGGCTTGATGACAATCTGGACCTTTGTGGTTCTTCATAGCTTGACAATAATAGCAAAACCATTTGCCACTATTTTTAAGCCGACAATCCTTAGACCAGTGACCCGATCCGTTGCATCTATAGCACTTATTTTCAGATGTTTGCTGACTGTTCTCATACACTCTCTGAACTTTAACTTCTTCTTTTGTGTCAGTCTTTTTCTCTGCCTCTAACTGTAAAAGAAAAGATTTAATTTCCTCTAAACTCATTTCTCTTTTATGCGATTGCCTGAACATCAAGTCAGAATTTCGAAGTTCTACTACAATCGAAGATACTGCTTGATAAAAAGCTGATCTTATCTCTTGTTCAGTTAGCGGTACAGTGTCTTCGCAAGCCTCATATTCTCTAATAATGGAGTCAAAACGTTCACAGAAATCATTAACCTTTTCATCCTTTTTCATTTTAATTTGATACAGTTTTGCTCTAACGGAGGAATGAGTTACATTTGACTCATTCTTTCCACATCCTCTTAATCTCTGTAAAATTTCTCTAGGCTCAGACACATTTAAAACCCTCTTGTGATAAGATTCATCAAGATGTCTGATTATTAAACCTCTTACTGTAGTTTTTCTCTTGAGTGCTTTTATTTCTGAAAGATTTTCTGGACCTCGAACTTTTGGATCAATTACATCCAATAAATCGAGGCTCAGCAAATCATGTTTTAAATAATCTAACCAAATGTCAAAGTTTGATTTCTGTGTTAGTTTATAATCTCCTTTTATGCAAATTTGATGATTTGTAGAACCATCCTCTACTTTATTGATGAACTGAATACATTTATTCAACTGATCATTCTCTTCAGTGCCAAGAACTCTAACTTTACGAGAATCAGTGCTATCATTTGATTTTCTCTTTTTCGATTCAGAATCGATCTCTTTGTTTTGAACAAGGCTATTTTCATTTAAATTCTTTACCTCAATTCTTCTTAATTTAAGCTTTTCAGCTTCTAAATTATTCTCGGAAATTTGAATCATGTTAGACATCATAGATACGGCTCCCTCCATGATTTTTTCAAGCGAAGTTAAAGCTGTAGTCATCTTTTCACTAGCAGCTTCACTCCTCGCAACCAATTTCTCTTGCATCTCGTATAACTTCCTGCTTTCAGTAAATCCCATAGATCCACTTACAACAGGTACATTGCTCAATACCTTCGGTTTTGGCAACGGTTCACTCTTCAACTCTTGATTTGCTGGAGAAAAAAAACTCAAAATTAATACCTGGATTACTCTTAAGCATTCAAATATCAGGCCCGATCATCTATCTCTTTGAACTTCTTAATCTCTAGACAAAAATGTTTTGTAACTCTTATCTCTATCTCTAGAAAAACTTTAAAATTTCACAACAAATTTTTTAAAATAAGCAAACTGACTACACAAATAAAAATGATAAAAATAGCACACAAAAAAAACTGTCGCTTACTCTTATAAGTATCATTTCTCTTACTCTCTGGTTGATTTTCAACTTCAGCCTCTTTGTCCTTCATAGATTCGTCTTTGAATGATTTTATTTGTTCTACATCTGCTTCGTTTGGATTTGCACTAAAACTCAGTTCATCGCTGTCATAATCCACCAAAGCACGAAGTGTGTCGTCAGTATCTGTTTCCAGATAAATTTCTGCCATCTATACCGGGATTTGAAACAAAAATCTTTTATAAGTCTTAATAATTAAAAAATAATTATAGACTTCAAACTCTTAGACTTTAAATAATCTCTAATTATCAAAACCAGGTATTCTCTAAATTAATTTAAAGTCAAAAGAATTTTGTTTTCATGTTTCTGAATCACAAAGAACGCACAGCAATTCAATGTAACCAGAAACGAGAAACCAAGTGTCCATGCAGAGCCATTCGTATGCGCACACTATATTCCAATGTTTGATCTTAAGCACTGCTGATAAAATCTATTGGATTTAAGCTGATGAAGCACACATACGAGACCCTCACAAAAACTCATGGAATCTCTAGTCAACAATTAAATTCCACTGCACAGCAAGTTTTATCCAAAAGTTTACCCCGGTAGATTTTAATTTTGACCGTGAACTCAAAAGGTACCGATCATGACTAAAAAGCACGTCTGCTTATCTTTCAAGCCATTATAAAAAAAATTATTCTCCAAGATATCTCCAAGTAACAAATTTTAATAATAACATAATTGTTATTATTAACTCTTAAAATACTCTAATTTTACAATTGCAATTGAATAAATTTATATGAGCATCTCTATACGAATGATTATTCAAAAAATGAATTAAGAAAACAGCAATTCAAAGAAGGCACTGCTTTCAAAATATCTGTCCTGTTCGCTATACTTTTCGAGAACTATGACTCACTATAGTAAACAGCGATATTCTAACCATAAACGCCGCACTCGAAACGACACAAAGCACGCTCAAGCTTGTGCGTTGTACCTATGTGCCGGCTATATATTGCGCGTTTAACGCGCGTCTACGCTTCCACTTTTCTCTAAAATTTTCTAAATTGAAACTCTATTATTACACAGGACGTGTTCTCTAACTTAAGCTCTCTCTAGTCTTCTTACACTGATAATTTGAGAAACTCAAGTAAACAAAATAATTCTCTTTCACTTGAATTCTCATATACATCTCAATCTAAGAACTACTTCCGGAAGTATTCTAAGCATCTCTTAATTTCCGGCAATAATAATCTTAAAGAGTACTCACCTCTGAATCCTCCATATACCTTTAGTCACAAGAACAAAAGAAATCACTTTTCACACAGGGCTTTTCCGCGCAATGAAAGCGTGCCCTGGGCCCATAACCTCTTGGAGTTTCTTTAATTCGAGGACAATAAATAAGAACACTTGTAT
>CAKNXH010064062.1:0-84244 GCA_932178445.1 Andricus quercusramuli | reverse complement strand
CATGTAGGAAGTAATCCGAATAAATTGAAGTTGGTCAAGTCCATATATAATTCTGTCAGAAGAAACAATTTTGGTAGGTGGAACCATGCACCTTTCATGGGCTGGAGGAGACCTGGACCTGGCACGAACAGAAGGTTCAGCAAGAGGAGGCGACCTGGAGTTCGCGCGAAGAGGGGGCTCGACAGCAGGAAAAGGCCTGTCAGGAAAATGTTGTCTCTCAATTGAATGAGTAGATTCGCGACGAGGAACGCCAGGAATAGGAGCGCCATTAGGGAAACACTCAAACTGTGAACTTAAATCTGAAAGAAGAAAGAGAATACAATTTTTTTATGTATCACTGTCTAGAATGATTGGAATGTTGTAATTTGTGGGGTCACCGTCGAGTATTTCAATACAGTGGGACTTCGTTCATGTCCCTGTCGGCTTTGTGTCGTGGTCACGTGATCCCTCAAAACCTCGCTCTGATGTGCAAATGACGTTACAAATTTGCGCGCGTACCATAATTCAGTGCTGTTCACAATGGTGTCTAGTCATGTCTAGTACATACCAGTGATATGCAGTTTATAAGCTATACATATCATGATTTATGTATATATTGATGATATATTCGCTAATTTGGTAGAAATAGACTTCACACGGTAAGTTTTTAATATCATTACAAGGTATCTGCAGTGTATAGTTTTGATTGATAGTGAAAAGTAAACAACATCGTCAACGATCATTTTTAACACAAAAGAAAAATTTGTCAGCAAACTAGTGTTAATAAATTCAGTTTAATAAAGTATATATTCTCAGTTGTGTATTATGATTAGGTACTTTCGTTGAAATATGTGAAGCGAACAGCCCATGGACCAGGGCGTCATAGAGAGAACAAAAAGGCTGTGTAGAAAAAATACTTCAAGAGTATTCTTCATTGAGAAAGAAAAAGATGCAGTTGCTCAGTTTATTAAAAAGTTCAACTTGGAGGATTGTTGCTATGAACTGGCAAATGAATGGGACAATTTGGCACCAGAAAATTTGAAAAGAGCATGGAACAAATTTTTTCCGACATCTGATGTTGAATCTCAGCTTCGGACATCCAAACTATCACGTCCACAAGTTAAAAAGATTTTTGAAATCACACAACGAATTCTGGGATTTTGAAACTGCACGTAGAATTTGTGACGTCATGGTTCGAGGAAGGTAACAAAGAAACAGGGTGACAGATCCTTAATGATGATGAGATTGCTCGGCCGTTACCATCATTTCAGCAGAAATTAACGGAAACAATATATTCAAGTTATTAAACTTTGTTGTCCTGATCATGAATTTTTCTCGAAATGTACGAGAATACAAAATGAATTACCGTAGCCACTAATGAAAGACGCCTATATCATGAAATGACAAAAAAATATTGCCATTGTTAATCTGCATAAGTGATGGTAGTAACTTTACTTACCAAAAATATAAAAAATATTTCCTCTTGCAAAAAATACTCAAAGAACCAAAACCTTTTAGTCTATAAAAGAAGATTAGGTATAAATATTATTTAATTTTAGCAAGTTTTTAAAAAGTTATTCCTTATTAATGCAGTGGAGTATATTTTCCAAAAATTATTTGAATGAAACTGCTTTTGAGAGGCTGAAAAGTGGAAGGAAACATTTCAAATCCTTTCCGTAACTTTTCTTCAATAAAAAATAGGTTTCACTTCTTGAAGTTAAAAAGCTTAAACTAGTGACACTTTCTCTTTTTATAACTGTACTCGTGAGTATCGGGAAAATTTATTTAATCATTTTTTGCACATGTATCTAAATATTTTTCCTTAACAGTGTGCTTTACAACAGATGCAAGAGATTGCCAAAGAAATCTTGTGGACAAAAGAAAATGATTCCACATGTTAATCTATAAAATTAATTTATATGACTTGAACAGACTTCTACTATGAATATCAAACATAAAAAAAATTGTTAACTTATATTCATGATCGAAAATGTATATTAATATGAGATAAGATATGAAGTTTCAGTTCTTATGTAACTTGAAAATACTACTAATAATTTAGAAAGGTGTAAGCTAGAAAATTTCTTTTTGGAATGGTTCAATTTTAAAGATTCACAATTGAAAAATCTTCAATTTGAAGACCTATAAATCAACATTCTCAACTGTTGATAATTTTGATATCAAAAGTCAAGAGATTTTAATTATAAATCTTCCAGATTTAAAATATTTCAAATATAGATCATCCTCATTACAGAATTTTTAATCGTAAAAATGAAAATAAATTGTAAAATTATCAAATTTATTATGTGAACGGTATCTTAATATTGTTATCTCATATATTAGAGACGTCAACTTTATTCTCTCTTCTTCAATTTTAAAGATGTATGAATCAACATGCTCAACTTTAGATCATTCTGGAAGTCAAAAGTCAATAGTTTTCAATTTATACATGTTCAAATGTAAATCATCATAATTACAAAATATTCTTTTGTAAAACTTGAAAATCTCATAATTTTCAATTCAATATTTTCGAAAACTAATTCAGGCGTCACTTAACAATTTGGCTAACAGTCTGTATAACGGAACATCATAATATCCATCAGTTGCGCTGCATTTATAGTATCTTGATTGTTGGCCTAAGAATCAGAAGCTTCAGGGTTGTCTTTCAGAGAACTTTATTAAAATGTGTATGTTTCATAAATCAGTCCAAGGATTACCAAAACCAGTGCTATATTCGAAATAATAATGCTATTCTTTTGTGTGCGCTTAAATTAATCGTAAATTATTTAAATCATTTAAATATATTGTTGACATCTTTCTGAAGGCGCGTGCTAAGTTGTAAAGACAAAAAAATAATTCTCAAGTCACGCAGACATGAAATCTATCCCATAATAGCATCGTGTTTGGTTCTATTATGGGAAAAAGTGGCTGTTGCCTGATTTTGTTCAATAATCTCTTCTTGAACCTATACCACATGCTTATTTCTTACTGTGTATCGCACAGTAATTCAAACCAAGCTTGTTAAAAAAAATCTGTTTTTCAAGAAACAGCGCGAACGATTGCTGACTCTTAAAAAGTTAAAGTCGGGAGAACTAGCTTCACACCTCTTAAGTATCTTTCGATAGAGTTACAGTAGGTGTTACACAAATATAATTCTACAGTTTGGTCAATCCTGACATGAGTTCGTCCCGGATTATCGTATATGTAATGTTGACGCAGTTTAAATAAAGGAATTGGTAAAGCCGAATAAAGTAATTAAAATTATTAAAATAATGTTTTTCGAAATGCAAGCGCGCATGTTCGCAAGCATCTCTAAATCTAAACTGTGATATCGGCTCTCAGTTTCAGTAGTTCAAGAGTCTGGGTGGCCATCATGATATCATCAAAATATACTACATCTCCCGATTTAATGAATCTGCAAAAGATTTATTAACAAACCTCTGAAATGAAGGAGGATGTCTAGATGAATCTTGACCCAGAACTAAAATAGATTTCATTGTATTGTCTGGCATAACAAGCAGTAGTAAATTTTCTCTCATAACTCCATCAAGTGTAATTTGGACGTTAATTTTTCCTTCAGCAATCAAATTAGAAGTATTAATTCCAGCATATTTATGTGAATCAAATTTGCAATCTACTAGTTGACTATGAACGTATCTAGATTTCAAAAAACTCATAGCGTTACACAAGCGTGTAGACCCCGACTGCAACTTTTGCGCTCGGCTCTCGTCTTGTGCGCGCGCACCGCCCACCTACTTGCGGGAAATTTAGAAGTCGATTTTTCAAATTTCTGAATGTTTTTAAGTATGAAACCTGAAATTTTTTGGCTGTCAGTGTTTTTAAAAGAAGCTAATTCGCCATTCTGTATTACAATGGAATTTATTATCAAGATAAATAAAATAAATATTAAGTTTCAACTACCGTTTATGCAAACTACTTCATACCAATTTGTATTAAATTTAATACAAATGTCTTGAAGTCATTTGCATACACGGGAGTTGAAATTTAATATATATTACTATATGAGTAGCTGTACACTGTATAATAAATATAATATACAGGTCGGTATAGCAGCGTACTTGAAAATTCAAAATGCATTTATTTCTTTGAATCTGATTAAATAGTGGCGATTGGAGTAATAATCTGGAATTCGTTGATATAATTGTTTCTTATGAATAAAGTGCTAAGTTCCTGCAGTTCAGAGCATGATTTCCCCTTGTTCAAGGTAATCATCTGGTCAAATAACTGATCCCTCACAAGCTTCATTAAAGCTCCCATAGCTTTGTCCAATATGTGCACACTTTTACCGCGCAAATAAATATATAGTTGGTTCTGTCTGTCCCGCAGCAATATGCCCAACATTTCCGTTTGTCAATGTACTGATTTTGAAAGTACCCACCAAATGCCGCTGTATCTGAATTATCACACAGTAAACTGATAAAATCATTGATCATACTTTCAAATGCATAGCTATCAGTTTCCTGAAAATATAAATATGTTCGAAGATAATATATATATACCTATATATATATATACTGGTTTTGGTTCCTTGGGAATTGAAACGAAAGTCCTATGACAAAGCCACCGAACGCGTTCTCGGGTTGTGATGTGGATCCTTATGCATTTTTGTTTATTCCAGTGGTTTCATTGAATTCCTCATGTAGTTTTATCCCTTAATGCACTTCGACCCAGATGGATTTGTGCTTCAACAAGATTGGGCGCCGGCACATTCACCTCGATCAACGATTACCGTTCGCCAAGAGCTGTTTCCCAGTTTTTGGAGCAAGGATGTTTGGCTGCCAAACTCACCGGACCTGAACCCGATGGACTATTCGGTGTGGTCCACCTTGGAGCTAAAAATCTCAGGAACACGTTACGCCACCGTAGGTGCTCTCAACACGGCTCTCATCCGCGCATGGGACACGATTATTGTAGAAGAGTGTGCGAATATTGTGCAATCTTGGAAGCGACTTCGCAAATGGGTTGAAGTCAAAGAGGGAAATTTTGAACACTTGCTGTAATTTCCTTTACGTACATTTCTTGTCATTGTTTTAATAAATCTTTTGTTTCTAAATGTAGTGGTTTTATTAGTTTCTCGTAAAAAATATGGCCTGTTGAAATACAAAAAAAAAATTACGGGAACGTTTTGAGCACGCTGTATGGTTACAATAATTAATAAGAAGTCGCGGACAATTGTTCAGGGATGGTCCTGAAGGAATAACCCCTAAGCGAAGGTGTCAGAAGGTGTCAGAAACAATGGGTCGCACAACAATGCCGACTACCTTAGAGTTGGGGAAGCCAATCAAGACGGAGTCAATGCGATTGACCGGCGGAATCTTGTTACTTTGAAGTGGACGGATCGACTTACTAACGGCCTGCTAGAGTGCTATGATCAGTGTTACCAAATCACGCGATTGATCGCAAATTGGGCTACTTAAGAGGCTCTGTGCGCGACTGAAATCGGTGATTTGCTAAAAGTCGCAATTTGGGCTACTTGAGTGCGAGAGACCCATGAATTGGGCTATTTTGGCCGCGAACCGCGAGGATTGAGTCTCACGTCATTTCCTTGTTAATGGTTGGCACTCCTGCCCGCCGGCTATCCATGCGATCGCAGCCACCAACGTCAGGTCCTGCGATCTAAATGATCGAGACGTCAATGCCAACAGCAATCGCAATCGCAACGTCGGCGAGAACCGCGCAAGTGGGCGTGTGATATGGCCATTACACTGTTGAGCATGCTTTCCATCCATGAGGTACCGACGTAAAAAGACAGCGTCGCCACGTAACTGGTTCTCAAATCACATATTCGTGTGCTTTTTATCCCCTTTCCTCGGAACGAAATTGTGAATGTCGCTATTTTGGGCTACTTCAGGCCTGAAAGTGGACGATTTTGGGCTACTCAACCATGCGCGTTTTTCGTGCGACTCGGGCGCACCCGAACTGCGACTCGTTTAAGCAAGGATCTGGCAACACTGTGATACGATACCAGTATGGTCCCTGAACCAGAAGGTTACATGAAACGACAGCATGCTCTTCGGTGCGAGGAACGTCCAGAGCTCTCACACTTACCGCATCAATGTTTGCGAAACCATGCCGAACAACTCCGAAAAAGGGGTTATGTGAGCGGAGCACCTACGCTACCGCAGCCAAAACAAGCCGGGTATAGAGAAAGAGAGACGAAACAGAGACCAACCGCGAACAGGCATCCAATAGAGGAAGAACGACGCTTCAGGACCCGGAGAAACATCAACATTCAGGTTTCAGATGCAAGCCGTAAAACAAAACCAACGGTTTATCATAAGACCGAAAGAAGAATGCATCAACTCAGCACAGATAGGCTGGGCAAGACAGTACGCGACATCACACAATCAACAAGTAAAAGTTACTGACCATCAGTCAGCATATTGTTGACAGAATACGAGTACTATCTAACGCTAGGAGTAGTCTAGAGTGGAGAGAGAGGTGGGTCAGAAGGATAGGATCTGACAGGAGAAACAGACCTCTCAGGAGGATGATACTCTTCAGGAGGAAGACACCTGGCAGGAGAATGGGGTCTGCCAGGAGGACGAGATCTGTCAGGATGAAGAGACACATCAGGAGGAAGAGAAGTGTCAGGAGAATGTATTATCTCGAAAATATTTGAAGATTGGCGACGATCAACACCAAAAATAGGGGCGTCATTAGGTAGACATTCAAACTGTGAATCTAACTCTGCAAGAAGAAAGAGAATCACAATTTTTTAAGTATATTGGTATATCAAGAACTTGATGTAGCACGATTTCGAGGCAAGATTGATCACATTGAGGGAAGAGTCGCCTGGGAAACTTATTGAAAGCTGGTCTAGCAATATTCACTTATTATTATTCAGGAAGGATCCTGCAAAATTTGTACTTTGAATTTCTTTTACAGAATGTAATGCACTTTTAATATTACATAGAGTGAGATTCAGGGAAAACAGCAATTTTTTAGGCTCTCTGTTAACTACAAACAAAAATTTGATCCGGCTCTGTGTGATGTATCATAAGTAATCTAATAGCTTTTGCCTGGCGGGTGGGGGTCGGAGAATGAAACGATTAGGTAATATTTTTTAGAAATCAACTGTATAAAAAATGCATGTATCATAAATTGTGATGTATCGTTAAATTTAAGTGAAAGCTAATTAAAGCGTTAATGCAGAATTTGGTTTACAGTCGAAATCAAATTGGAAAATATTTGATTTCGAAAATATGTTACATAGTGCAATTTTGTAGATTTATGATTAAAGAATCTTTAATGTCAAAGTTGTATAATTCAAAATTCTTAACTTAGGGTCATCATGAAGATTGATAGTCAAGAGTTATTCATTCTAAACCTTCCCGATATAAGAAAGGCATTCATATTTCAAATAATGACTTATTTTTTATTTATTCATTTTGAACAAACTTAAGTAAAGTTTGAAAAAGAAGTAATTGGCATATAACGCGGATTACTCGAGCAAATTTGTATTTTCGGAAAGTTTCATATTAAAAAAAATTGTATAGATATATTATAGTATGACATTTACCAATATAATTCAGGGCGACTATCAAGTTGAAGACGAGGATCTAAGCGCAGCTCATTTTTGCCAATCAGGGTGAAAACTTATTAGAGCGTTATTGAAGAATTTGCTTAACAGTCAATCTCTTAAATAATTTTTTCATTGATTTACGTATATATTATCTCATATATCAGAGGCGGGAAGTTCACCTTCTCACATATTCATATTTGAATTTCATAAATCAATCCAAGAAATGCAGATACCTCAAGCAAGGCGAATTTGGGAAAATGAAGCGATTTTGTAAAATTGCATTTCGACAAAAATAAGCGCAAATTATTTAAACCATTCACAAATGGTTGAACACATCTTTCTGAAGGATTCTGCAAAGTTTCAAAGACAAAAAGGATCATATGACCTACACCATATGTGTATTTTTTAATAGGAATCGTATAGTAATTGAATCCAAGCTTTGCCAAAAATACATGTTTTCGAAGAAATTGTGTCCTCGAGTTGCGGATAGAGGGTCCCCGTACCAAGGGTTTCTGCTGAATATGGTTACAATAATTAATAAGCAGTCGCGGAAAATCGTCCAGGGATGGTCCCGAAGGAATAACCCCTAAGCGAAGGTGTAAGAACCGTGCCAAAAGCTGCACTGCACCTGGGTGAGGTGTCTTCAACGGTGACTCTGGGATACCGGGCGACCTCTCAGAGTATCAGCCTTATCTTTGCACGCGGAGCTCTACAAGGCTGGACGAACCCTTTCCCTAGCCGCTTGTGGGAACAACAATGAAACCACCAAACCACCAAAATGTTGTAGATGCGGTTCAAAACGATCGAACGCGCAGAGCATTCGACAATGGATCGGCAAATAATGCCGATCATCCTAGAGTTCGGGGTGCTGAAAATAATTTAGATGGAAACACGACGACGAACCGGCAAAACGCCCACATTGAGTGGACGGATCAACTTAAGAATGACGTGCTAGACTGCTACGACGCCAGCATTATCCCTGTTCGCGGAGGCTTTATAGCGCGTTTGCATACTCTGTGGTGCCAGAAACGCCCAGAGCTTCAGCGCGTTTCACATCAGTCTTTGCGAAATCAAGCCGACTACCTCCGGAAAAATGGATATGTATGCGGAGCGCTTCCCCAACAGCTGCTTGATCAAGCTGCAGCCGAAGATGAAGCGACATTAAGAACAACCGCAGAAAGCAGGCACCTTCTGAAAGATGATCGCAATTTCAGTACAAGGAGGAACATGCAAGTTCCTCTTAAGCCCCAAGATCTGGCTGAAATGAATGCCTCCCTTCGTGGAGATATCTCGCAAGAGTCCGACCTCTGGACCATCAACTGCTCAGTGGATGGTGCGGCGAGAGCTTTGGCTGATTCAAATCGAAGGCTGAAACCGACGATGGATCAAAAAACAAGAAGACGCTTGCATCAACTGGACAAGAAAATTGGGTGGGCAAGCCAGAATGCGTCCCGTGTCCAAAGTGTGATTGACTACATAACAGCTGGTAGACCGTTCACGGAAAGGGTTCGAAAGTTCGCCCGAGAACTAAAGACCTTGAATCGCTTACTAAACAAGTCAAAGCTGCTGACAATCAAGCAGCATATTGATGACAAAATACGGCTGTTATCTGACGCAAGGAGGAGAATACAGGAGAGGCAGAGATGGATCAGGGAGAATGAACGGATTCTCGCTGACCCATCGTGCTTCTTCAGCGATCTTCCTGTTTTTGTAAAAAATCCACCCAAGCCCAAGGAGGTAGAGACTTTTTGGAGAGAGGTGTACAAGATCCCGAAAACACTAGAGTTCAAAGCAGATACTGACAATATCATCCGCTTCATGGAGTTTTGCGACAGCCTCATAAAATCTGAGGGGGAGTGCCCATCAGTCACTGCCCATCAGTTACTTGTATACACCAACATTTGGCCCGCATATTCACCTCATATTTAAAGTCGGAGACGCCCATTCCGCAGTGGCTGGTGTTAGGACGCACTATACTCCTACCGAAAAAAGGCAACTTGTCCAGACCAGAGAATTACAGGCCAATAACTTGTTCAAACACACTGTATAAGATCTTCACAGCTGTCCTAAACAACAGGATCGTTCGACGAATTGAGCCAGTATGGCGAGAGATGTACGAACAACGAGGCTCGAAAAAAGGTGTAGCGGGCTGTCGAGAGAACCTGCTGATTGACAGGTGTATCTGTGAAGACGCTACAGTCCGTCAGCGCGTCCTGTCAATGGCCTGGATTGACTACCGGAAAACTTTCGATTCAACCTCTCATAGACTTATCATCTGTATGTTGTAAGGCTTGAAGGTACATCCACACATAGTGAGATGCATAGAGAGATTGATTCCTCTTTGGAAAACTAGATTTACCATCTCATCTAGGAATTATCGTCTGACGACGAACAACGTCACCTTCCAGAGGGGCGTCTTTCAAGGGGATAGTATGAGCCCTTTGCTTTTTTGCATCACACTTCTGCCTATATCTCTCGCAGTACGAAATTCTCCTGGATACCTCTGTGGCGACACTAATCAGCGTGAGCATAAGGTCACTCATGGACCCTGAGCTTGTGGATATAAGTGTTATTAGACATCTTAACACTGGAGAGACCTATACATTTATATTGTAATGTATATTAAATTTCAACTTCCGTGTATGCAAATGACTTTAATACATTTGTATTAAATGTAGTACAAATTGGTACGAAGTAGCTTGCATAAACGGTAGTTGAAACTAAATATTTATTTTATTTATTTTGATGATAAATTCCATTGTCATACAGAATGGCAAATTAACTTCTTTTAAAAACACTTGGAGCCAAAAAATTTCAGGTTTCATACTTAAAAACATTAAGAAATTTGAAAAATCTACTTCTAAATTTCCCGCGAGTAGGTGGGCGGTGCGCGCGCACAAGACGAGAGCCGAGCGCAAAAGTTGCTGCCGGGATCTAGACGCTTGTGTAGCGCTGTAAGTTTTATAAAATCTAGGTACGTTGATATTCAACTAGTAGATTGCAAATTTGATTCAGATGAATATGCTGGAATTATTATTTCTAATTTGATTGTTGGAGGAAAAATTAACGTCCAAATTACACTTGATGGAGTTATGAGAGAAAATTTACTACTGCTTGTTGTGCCAGACAATACAATAAAATCTATTTTAGTTCTAGCTCAAGATTCATCTAGACATCCTCCTTCATTGCAGAGCTTTGTTAATGAATCTTTTGCAGATTCAATAAATCGGGAGATGTAGTATATTTTGATGACATCTCGATGGCCACCCAGACTCTTGAACTAGTGAAACTGAGAGCCGATATCGGAGTTTCGAGTTAGAGATGGTCATTGCTATTATTTACGCTTTACGATGTTTCCGTATTTATTTGCAAGGAAATAAATTCAAAATAGTAACGGACTGTAATTTCATAAAGATTGCATTCAAGAAAAACGATGTGAATCCTCGAATTAAACGCTGGGTTGTGGAGTTACAGCATTATGATCAAGAGATGGAGCATCGACCAGGATTGCGCATGCAGCATGTTGATGCCCTCAGTCCATCCTTCAAGGTGCTTGTTGTGGAAGGTTTGAATGAAACATTTCTGTGTGCCAAAACCGACAGCCTAGAATTTCCAAATTACGTGCGATACTCAAAGTGCGCAGAAAATCATGTTGGAACAAGTCATAGAGACTGACATAAATTAAGGCTAGTGGCTGCTAATAAACCTGAAAAATCCCAGAGTTATAACTGAGAGTGCCATGATAATAAGCAAAAGGATCCACATTCATATGATGTTAGAGACTACGTCTACATTGTTCCAGATACGGTACAATTTCAAAATACCCAAAAATGGTATAAGGGTATATGGGAACCTGCGAATATGCCTCCTTGCATTTCGAAAAACATTATTTCAATCATTTTGAGTACCTGATTTTGCACTGTAAAAACTATGGTTTCATTTTAATTGAGCATTACATTTTCAGCGTCCTGTTATAATACCAAATCGTCTTGTTTTGATGCCACCGTTCGTACTATTTCACTTTGCTAACTTCAGATTGAAAAGTGGTACGTACTAGAGACCTGAAATAATAAACAGGGAGTATTGTTTTAATTGCTTGCAACTTCATGCTTATGAAAATTCTTCATTGTTTAAATTTTCTTCTACAACCAAATTTTCTTCTATCACATCGCAAAAGCTTTCGAAATGTGATAGAGAAAATAGAAAAGGAGAAAAAGGTGGCATTATTTTAATTGAATGGCTTTTAAGAAATAAAAAATAATGTGCAAATACCCTTACATCAAAAAATAGTTATTAAAAAAATTAAGTTTCTTGTTTTTTTATTTAGAATATAGCCGAAAAGTGAGGTAGTATAGAGGTCTGTTTTTTAACTTTGAATCTTTTTCTTGCTCATTTTGCGTAAAATTCATCATGATAAAATAGATTTCTGTTCGATCTTAATTAAAAAATGAAAAATAAAGTTTCGTGCTATGCAATTGGTACTATTGTTTGGCCCTCGGCGTGCAGACATCTTGGATTTACCCCACCTAACTTGAAATACCTAATTTAGATATAATTTTTTTATTTTTAAAAAGCTATTTAAATCATAAAAACTTATTGTGAAAAATAATTGTTGTCTAAACTAATAAAAAAATAAAGTTTTGTCCCATGCGAATGGTATTATTGTTTGGCCCTCGAGCTGCGGACATCGCGGAGTCTAGGATTTCGCCCACCCAACATGAAATACCTAATTACGACTTGTTACGATCCTGAAGATCCTGAATTTCATTTGACAGGTTTAGGTTAGGTTTATACCGGCATGTTTACACGACGTGCTTGCTATATAGTTAAAACTATAAACGGTTATCATTAATTCCTCATAAATTTTTTTTTGAAATTGTGCTTATTTTGTTAATTAAACTCGGAGCAAATGTAGAGAGAAACTTGGAGAAAATAAACAGCGAAATGGCTAAAAGTGAGAGTCAAAAATCGAACCCACCATCAAAACTTTTAAAATAAGAGGAAAGATTGAAAAAAGAAAAAAAGCTGAGGCGGCAAGAGAATGGAGTAAAAAATTGATGAAAATGCCATTGAAAAGACTAAAGCTGAAATCAAGCAACATCTAAGGTAAAATTTTTGAGTACCTGATTCAAACAAACATAACCTTCAAATAACATACATAATTTATAATTATATTGGTAAATTCAAAAATATTTTTTCGATTTATTTCGCTTTTGAAAATTATACAAATCTGTAAATTTAGTGCATTTTAAAGAATTTATTCAAAGGAGGTGAGGTTTTCCGTAGGGTTTCTAAGATTTGAAGAGATTTGAAATTATTTTTTTCGAAATTAACCTGAATTCTTATCAATTCATCGTGCATTCTTTTAATTCTTTGGAATTCTTTTGAATTTTTGAAATTCACTCACTTCTAGTTAATTCGATGGATTTTTTTGAATTTTTTTTAAGTTCTTATTCAATTGATCCTGAAGATCAATTGATAATTAAATAATGATAGGATTTTTTTTTAGACTTTTTATTAGATTTAATAAAAAAGTTGTAAAATATCATAGACTATAAAAATATTTTGAACTATTCCGTTTTTTGAATAAGAAAATTCATTTGATTTTATTTAATTTCAACTGACTTGAAATGAATGTGTTCAATTAAAAAAAATACATCTTGACACCAGTTTAATTTGAAAAGTTGATATTGTTAAACTTAGAAACTTATCAGTTCCTAAATTTTCAAGATGTATGTATTAGCAACGTTTAGTTTTTGTACCATTTTGAAGGAGTGTTAGTATTCAATATTTTAATTCTGAATCTTTTAATTTTAAATTATTCAGATTCAAAATGTTGTGCTTTTAGAAATTACACTTATTACAACCAATTTGCTCACACTAATTTCCGAAAAAAGTTTTAAAATATCAAAGACTACAAAAATATTTATAATTTTCAAATTAGTTTTCAATAAAAAAATTGGATTTGGAACGATTGTTTTAACTTCCTTGAAAATTGGCCAAATGCTGTAATTTTATACGTATATTATCATCAGTACTTGCCACATTAGTAATTTTTCATTGGTAATAGATCGCAATTACTGTAAATTTATAAAATTTCCACACAAAATAAGCACAAGCCAAAGATTGAGGGAATGATTATAAATTATAAATTTATTAATTTGTCCATTACGCTTCATTATTTTAAAAATATCTTCTTATAAATCTGACCAGCACCTTGTACTTATTTTTCGTAACGAGTTAATTTTATGAAATAACAATTACGGTTAATTACGTAAATATTTTGTACTTATTTTTCATTTAATGAATTTTTCTGTGTAATTTAGATAATCTAACCGCTGATTCTAATTTTAAAAATGTATGTACTACATGCAAAAATGAAACATGTTTTGTTATTGCAAAATAAACGGTCAAGCTATTTAAGTTTGCACTTTAAAATCATGCGGGAAATCACGGAGCCAATGAATCTTTATTCTTTGCACATGCGCATGAAGTTTAAGATCGTTGCCGGCTGTTACCACCATGTTAAATGTGATCACTTAGGAATTTTTTACGGTAGTAACAGGTTAGCTGGGTAGGTTCGTGAAAAAATTATTCAAAAAACTTATCGGGAAACAAACTCTTTTTCACATAATGACCCCATCTAAGATGCCATCATATGATAGATTTTATGTCTTCATGACTCGATCACTAAATAAAGTGCTCATGCAATGAGCACCATACCTCTTTATGGATATTTTTTAAATCTCAAAAATTGTAGGGTTATCAATTGTAAATCTTTCGACCTCAATTATGTCCAAAAACAAAAAATATTCTTGACTACATCTTTCTAAACTAGACGCATTAAAAATTAAACAATCTTCCACTGCGAATTTTCAAGATAGAACTATTTGAAAAGGGTGCTTCAAATTTCATGCTCCAAGTTATAAACATTCAAAATCCAACAAATTCGCGATTCTTCAATTGTAAATATCTTCAAAATGAATCAAAGTCCAGAATAAATAACATCACAAAGACTCAGGATTCCTGAAGGACTCCTAAAACATTTCCTTTTTCTTAAGAAAGAAACCACTTCTTTAAAAAATCCATTCCGTTTAGCAAAAAATAACTTTCAAATAAAGAAAATCATATTAAACTAAAGAAGGATTTTCAATGGAATAAAAACAATTCCTTTAAATCAAAAGAAATTGCTTTGAAGTGATCTGTATACAGACTACTGAAAGCCGAATAGAATCAAAACCACATAAAAAATCAGAAGCGATGCAGCTATTTTAATAATTATTTTCAATGATAATTATTAATTATATTGCTTCTTCATAGAGAAAGATATGTAAAGACCTAAATTTCCAAATCTACTTTTTCGACATACACTGGGGTCTTGCTTTACAGGATCCTGATATACCGGAACGGTGGTCCAAGGAGGCAAGAGCCACAAGCAAGAAAGAGGAAAAGAACAGTTTTGAGAGTCCTGCTTCACCATGAAGGCCATTGAGAGTACCCCCGGAACACCCGGTAAATGGGAAACCCAGTATAGTTCGCGAGATATACCATTGCTGTTCTTCTGATTGGGTGGCAGTATGCGGGCCCTATTCAAGGACTAATGGCTCGATAGCATATTACTTTAGTCACGTTTCGGTCAAGATGCTAAGCCCATGGTTTCGAGCATAAATGCTTCCAAGACGTTTCACCAACCATGTTACGAGACTTAGAACCTCACATGTTTGCATGGGAGACCATTTTCTAAGAATGGGCCGGAATATACCTGGGGGTTGCAAATGTGGGGCCAAACTGAAGGACATCACACATCTTATACATCAGTGTCGTTCGCTCGTACAAGGCCGGCCTGGGCTGCTCAGGTATATTAACCGAGCTTGCCCGAGCCTTTATACTGGAGGAGACGGACTGCCACTAGGATATCTTTGTGGTCGCGACAACACAACCTGAACATTAGTGAATCTATGTTGGTAGGTTTTGAATCACGACGGCCGAATACCAAAGAAGAACTTAGGCAGAAGATCAGCGGGAGCTCATTAGATTTACCTGGAGTATACATTGGAATATTTGATATTGGCGAATTTTGATTGGAACATGGCTATCTGAACCCAGAAGCCACGAAGAAACAAGAAGATGAACGAGACTTCTTCTCTGTGGACCAGAGAAGATAATGTACGGCAGTGGGACATTCTGGAGGTGGTGGGGGCGATGTCTAGAGTAGGAGCTGCATATATTTAGAGACGTCTATTACGTGCTTTCGAAACATTGAAAATAAAACGTTTTCAGGAACGTTCCCGAACAATGTTCACTGACTATTGCTGGTCCAGCTTTCAATGAGTTTTCCAGTTTTTTACTCACTTTTGACTCCCAATTTTGTCACAAAAAGTTCATGATATACGAACCTAAAGAAAAAAATGTATTCTCTTTCTCCTTGCAGAGTTAAGTTCAGAGTTCGAGTGCTTGCCAAATGGTGAACCACTTCCTGGTGTTCCTCGCCGTGAATGTTTTTTTTTCTCCGGACAGACATTCTCCTTCCAGGTCTCCACCTTCTGCCACGCCCCCTTTTCAGAACAGGTCCAGGTCTCCTCCTGCAGTGCGGATAGCTCCACCTAGCAGGATTGCTACTTCTGACGGAACTGGATATGAGCTTGACCAACTTCAATGTATTCGGCTTATTTCCTATTATAATCGGCACAGACTATTCCAGCTTCGAAGATACACTTTTCCTGCGCATAAACAAATTAAAATAGCCGTAGGAAGAAATCTCTTCGCGCCCACACCAACCCAGGAACAAATTGTATTATCAGCATCCAATGGTGACGTCTTTGCAATATTAGAGAGTAGCAAATTTCTCGTTGGAATATATGCAGATAAGGCTCGCAGATACGGTAGACGACGGGTGAAAATAAACACGCAAAGTGGAATAATAACCGGATTGACCGCAGCTGAAATCAAGGAAACTCCAGTTGGCACTTCGCGTTTCATCCTGCTGAATTTCAGAGTAGAGCGTGTAAACCTCAATGGCCAAAACCATTATTTCAATTTAAAAAAAATGTAACTAAAACATAAAACTGTTTGTTATTATAAATCGGCTGAAGGTGATACAAATGATAATAAAACAAAAATATTGTAATTCTGGAAGCTTCATTCTTTATGCATTCCTGACATTCTTGCGCAGAGCTTTCAAAATTAGAGGTCAAATCAATGACAACTGTAATTCGCTGATTTTGAATTTTCTTTTGTTAAAACTCCTTCAACTTTATCAGAAACACTCTCAATGCGTTTTTCGAATTTCACATCGGATTAAAATGTCTTTGGAACGATAAATTTTGTATCAGTCACAAATATTTAATTTTACAACTATATAATTCAGTGAATTGGAAATGTTCTTACATTGTCCCCCGCATTCGTTTTTATTGATTGTTGCAGTTGCATCAGCCGGTAAGAATTAATTTGTAAAAAGGTATTAGTTCCAAACTAAACCGTTGGAGGTGAAAGGTCTTTTGAAAATATATAATATAAAAACCGTTCTATTTTCCTAACAACTGAAAATGTATTGCTGATTATGATATAATATGCAGTAGATACAAAAAAGCTTCATTCGCAATTTCCGAATTACCTAACGAAAAAATATTGAAAGAAAATAATGATAGGCCTACGATGACCTTCCTGCAATGACATGGTTTTAATTCTGTAGAAATAATTTCAAGTGCCTTAAAAATAATAGTACATTTCATCATGAGCAGGCCATGGTTTTCCAACTTTTCTTTCAATTATTGAGCTCCACGTCAGGACATTTGAAATACTTAGGTGTTCCATCAAACACTTAATTCTTGTCAAATCCTTTCAAATTTCTTGAATAATTGGTACGGAGAGAGATCCAACAGAAATGGTTCTTACGGTCCTGACAGTTCACGTTCCAAAAACAAATTGTAGCCTTGTTAAAATTAACTTTGTTGTTGCGGATGAAAAACTCAGGAAGCTTTTAAAAGATACGAGGAGTATGAGGAGTTCTGAATGTAAACCAGATAATTACCTTCTAGTCTTAAAAATGAACTTAAGTCAAGGATTGAGAAGAAAGAGAATCAAAAAGATGAAACAGACGTGAATCGATATTAAGAATTTACAGAAACCAGAGGCGCAAATAGATTTTCAGAATAGAATATACGAATGCATGAATAGGACAACTAGGGAGGCGTATGGGCATCATTGTTAGAAGTGCGACTAGAGTGTGTGGTACTGCGGTTGTAGGAAGAATGTCTGGTGATGCGTGGTGGAATGATGATATTCGCGCAGGCGTTCACGAAAAGACGCAAGCTTATCTAAGAAGGTTGAGCATCACAGGCCTTAGTGATGAGGAGAGAAATATACTTGAAAATTATTACAGAAACAAAAATAGGAAAGCAAAAATACTAGTTAGAGAAAGTAAAGATAAAATCAGAGCGTATGAAATACTAATCTGTTTTGAAGGAAGCAAGAAACTATTTTGAAAAGCGTTAATCATTATGAAATGAAGTAGTGGTACAGAGTTGGGCGACGTGAAAAATAGCTTGGGTGAAACGCTGTATGATACAGATGGGTCAATAGACGCTTTGAGAAACTCTTCAAAGAAATCATTGAGAGATGAAGCTATATGACATTACAACTGTGACATAGAGCACGGTACGTGGAAAAAGCCGGTTGAAAGAATTTTTACTTCTTAAGTTGGGGATATAATTAAGAACTTGAAGAATTCTGAGAGAGTAAAACTCTAATGAACAAAGTCAGTAATAAGAGAATGCTCAAAGAATGTGGTATAGAGGAGACACTGGTTGAGAAGTGTGAAAGAAATTCGTTAAGATGGTTTGGACTTATCGAGAGAATAAAAGATGAGTGACTGACGGAACAAGTATATCTAGGTAACGTAAGTGGTAGCGTACCCAGAGGCAGACCAAGAAAAGAATGGTTTCAATTCATGAACGAGACAATAATGCGAAGAGATATAAGAAGCCCTAGGAACCCAAGAGCTCACATGAGGAAATGCACGAACCTTAAGAAGGTGAAAGAGATAAGGCAGGACAGAAAAGTGTGGCGACATATAGTTTATAAGAAATGTATAATGAAGAGTGGAGTAAATGAAGCCTGCCAGAAAGACCTCAATCACTAATGAGCCCGAGTAGAAACCTTCACATGGTGAATTTGTGAAGCTTTTCGCCAAGAGTGATTGCTAAAGAAATTGATAAGCAACGTGGATCGGAGCAGTGTTGCGGAACGAACGTGTTATCCAAAAAACTACACGGAAAATCTTATCATTTCAGCGATAAGAACAAAAATGATAGGCAATAAGAATCGAATGTTCGGTAAAAGATACAATCTTTATTACAGTAAATAATACTACCAATAATAAGAACTACCATAAAACTGAAAATTTGTGAGAAGTGACATATTTTACTTCTGCTATTGGGGCACAACTTCTTTAAAAACAAATATTTTCAAGCGAAGCTTGGTTCACTTCACCTTTACTTCACCTGGTAGAAAATATCCAAAAGGTCTAGAGTCAAGAAACTAATTTTAACAAATTTATCAATAAAAATTTTTTTTCGCCATAGTAGCCCCATTCAAGATGCTATTATAAGATAGTTTCCATGTCTACATGACTGCAACATAATCTCTTATATCTCTAAAACTTAATCAACACTTTGAGAAAGATGTCCCCAATATTTGTAAATGGTATGAATGATTTTTGATTATTTTTAGCGAAGCGTCATGGAAAAAAATTGCTTCTTTTCAAACTAGCCTTGGTTAAAGTAATCAAATTTCATGGACTGATTTAGAAAACATAAATATAAAGATCTCAGGAGGATAAAATTTACACCTCCAACATATGAGATAACAATTAAGATATCATAATCACGTATACATGTACCCTAATGAAACAACAGCATATTCACTAGATAGACTTCTTCACCGAATTCTGCATCGACGCTCAAGTCAGTTTTCACAGTGACTGAAAAAATGGTAGTAGTTCATACTCTCGTCTTCGCTTTAACGGTCATCCTGAATTATATTGGTAAATATAATCCTAGAATATATCTATAATATTTTTTCAAAATATAAAGCTTTAGGCAAGTTAAAATATGTCCAACGTTACCTGAAATATATGCCAATTGCTTTATTTCAAACTTCATTTGAGATTCTTCGAAATTAATGAATACAAAATAAGTAGAGAAGAAAGGGGCGAGGCAGCCAGGACGCCATATTTTGAAGTGCAGAGCACTTGTTCGAAATGATAGCACATTGTGTATGGTGTCGTTAGAACGCTTGATTCTTTGACTACGAAATTGTCTGGTGTCATTTCGACGTAGCTTGCCCATCACAGCTTCTACAACCGTTTTCAGAGATAATCTGCCGCTTGTTGGCTACTTCGCCCCATACGTGCTTCTTTTCCAAAAAAATTTCACAGAAAAAAGCATTTGGACTATCGGAAAACCAACCATTCCATTGTGTTAAGCAAAAAATTCAACTGCGGGAAATACTCATTAATATTTTTTTACACAACCTATACACGAAGAATGAACAACGTAAATCACGGAAATATTCCTTCTGCTAGAAGTTTTGCACATATGACGCTGATTTTTGCAGACTGCGACAGTCACGACACTCAACTTTTGGCAAGTACAGCGTACTAACCCAACCGACCTTACATTATAAAGGCGTGCGATTTCAATTAACGCTGTGGGAATAAGAAGAAATTAGCTGCCTCGTCCCACTGGCTGCCTCGCCCTGTTCTATACTACTTCTCTAAAATTGAAGTGGAAATTTTACGTTCTAGTATTTATTAGCCCCCTCCCCCCTCCCACACATACAGAAAAAATATGTTACGTAATCTATAGATTACGTAACGGATTGAAAAACGGAAAATTTCAGATTTATTTCAGAATTGGAACAAATTTTTTGGAGTTTGTATCTGTTTGAAATTAAAAACGGGCGCTGTATGAGCCTATGAGAGTGTATTATGTTCCTTAAAAAAAAATTGCAAATCAAAACTTTTCCAGGACCCTTCACAGATAATGTTCCCTGAATATTGCTGCCCCATCTTCCAATAAGTTTGTCAGGAAGTATCCCAGAGTCCTCAGTCTTGTCTCGTAATTTTGCCACAAGAAGTTCATGATATACGAAAGAAAATACAAATATTTTTCTCTCTTGCTTTTTGCAGAGTTTAGTTCACAGTTCGAGTGTTTACCTAATGGCGAACCTATTCCTGGTGTTCCTCGTCGTGATCGTTCTTATTCTCCTGACAGACCTTGTACTCCCAAATCTCATTCTCCTGCCGAGTCTACACATCGTGCCAGGTCCAGGTCTCCTTCAATCCATGAAAGATGCATGGTTCCACCTACCACGATTGTTTCTTCTGACAGAATTATGTATGGACTTGACCAACTTCAATTTATTCGGCTCACTCCCTATATGAATCCACACCGGCTATTCGAACTTCGAAGATACACTTTTCCTGCTGATAAGCCAATTCAAATAGCCGTAAAAAATAAAGTCTATGGTCCGATGCCAACCCAAGAACAAATTGTATTATCAACATCCGATGGTGATGTCTTTGCAATATTGGAGAGTAGTACATTGCTTGCTGGAATATATGCATATAATCCTCGCATGCGCATTAATGCACGGGCAAAAATAAACATGGGAAGTGGCATGATTACCCCATTGACTTCAGATGAAGTCAAGGAAACCCCAGTAGGCCCCACGCGTCTAATCCAACTGAGTTTCAGAGTACAGCATGTAAAGCTCAATCGTCCACGCCACTAAATTAATTACAAAAAATTAGATATGAAATTGTTTGTGATCCGAATTCAGCTTACAATGTTACAAGTAACTAGTAAATACAAATAATAATAAATCAAGGTTACAAATGTCACAATGAATTAATAATGACAATAAATGATGAATCCCATGTGTGATGTTTCTCAAGACTTCAATCTTTGTACATTCCTAACACTTCTACACAGATCTATCTAAATTAGTGTTTAAATAATTAAATGTATATTGTATGAATTTCTGTTCTTCGGTCCTGAAGTACTACTACTAGTAGAAGTACAGTAGAAGTACAGTACTACTGAAGTACTACTGCTTCAGGCGAAACATTTGGCCATCGAACGTTTGTTTCTTGTGTCAATTCTCTATAAATTGAAATTTGTTATTTCTCATGGTATTCTTCACGATCAAAACGAAAACTGCATGTCTTATCATGGCCACGAAAAAATGTCTAGATCTATTTTGGTTGGACAATTTTTGTTTGTTCATTTTTTCTCTTAACTTGCTTCCAGCTAGAGTACGTATTAAGAAACCTTCTACACCCTGTCGTTTGGTAAGCTTAGAAAAAATGTTTATCTTTAAATAAACCACTTGTCCAATAAGACAAAAAACAAAATTTTAATCCTTGTAGATGCATTAAAACTAATTTTATCGATACAAAAAATATAGTTGTTGCATTTTCAACGAAGTAGTTGAATTTTCAACTAGGGGAGATAAAATTTTGACCAAAAATGGAGTTTCAAAATTTTCATTTGAAAATCTAATTTTCAATAAAAATTAACGCATTTCCAATCCTTTTGAATTCAACTAAAAAAGGTTATTTTTCAACAAATAAGATTAATTTTCTACACATATAATAAAAATGTTCAAGAAAATGTGCCGCAAAAGAAAATCAATTCTCAACGAAACATGTAATAGTTAATATTTCTCCGAACAAATATTTTAATTTAAAAATTAAAAATAATCCAATTCAGACAAAAATACAAATTTTCAGAAAACTGTCGAATCCTCAAGCAAAACAGATTAAGTTTCAACGAAGCAGTCGTATTTTTAACAAAAGGGTGGAGTTGTTAACCCAGAAGAGTAGTGTTAAAAAACGACAAATTTTCAATATAGTACATTTACTTTTCACTGCGAAAAACATCAATTTTTAGTTTGCTGTGTCAATTCTAATTGTGGATTAGTTTGGCACGCTTCCTACAAACATTAAAAAAAGGCGTATTGTTGTATGAATGCATGTCTCAATGTAAAAAAGATTATTTGCTACTTCGCTGCATCCAATTTTTAAAAATGAATAAATCAAAGTGAAATATAATGATTTGTTCCATATTTTTTTCTTTTTCTTCTTTTTGAAATCATCCGTTGCTAATCTGAGGCATTCTAGAATTAATTTTCAAAAATTAGATGCGGCAAAGTTGAATAGAATTGTTTTCTCAAGAAAACGAGCTTTTGCGAAATCTTAACCATTTAGCGGAAAAAATAAAAAAGATAAGCGATAAGAATCGCAAGATCGGCCAAAGATAAGAATTTGATTTAAGTTAATAATATTCTGGTATGTTTCAAAATTTTATAATGACAAATAACCTTTCATCTTCTCAAAAATATCACCATATTTTCAAACAATTCTTGGTTTACTTTTTTCTACAATACCATTTCAAAATATCCGTATGGTCTAGGTTTGAGAAAAAATTATTCCACAAATTTACAAAGAAACAAACAAAGCCCTTCCAAGATGCTATTATGAGATATTTTTATGTCTACATGCCTCCAACATAATTGTCTTTGTCTTTGAAACTTAGAAGATACCTTTAATGACAATGTTCACAATATTTTCGAACAGATTATATCATTTGCATTCATTTTTAGCAAAGCGCTTATGGAAAAAATTGCTTTTCCCAAACGAGCCTTGATTAAGGTAAACAAATTTCATGGACTGATTTATGAAAAATAAATATGCAGATCTCAGAAGGATAAAATTGTCGCCTCCAATATATGAGTTAAGATGAGATTAGATATATGATAATAAGATACCCTTTTTTATGTAATCAATTATATAATGTAATTTAAAAAAAAAATTAATTTAATTATATATGTGTGTATATATTAATGGAACAATAGGATATTCATTAAATAGACTGTTAACCAACTTCTGCTTAAACGCTTCAGTCAGTTTTTACCCTAATTGCAAAAAATGGAGATCGTTTGTACTCTTCTCTTCGCCTGGACAATCATCCTGGATTATATTGGTGAACATGATACTATAATATATCAATAATATTTTCTACAGAATTTCCAGCTTTCAGCAAATACAAATTGGCCCGACCTAATCCGCCTTATATCCCAATCGCTTTTTTTCCTAAACTTTACGTGAGTTTCTAAAAACGAATGGATATAAAATTAGTGCACCCTTTCAATCGAAGTGGCCTTAATTTGGAAAATTCAGAATTACACAAGTTCAAAAGTTAAGAAGGTTGATTCATGCACCTTTGAAATTAGATTGCTCAATTTTATGTCCGCATAGTTAAAGATGAAAAACTAATATTCTAGATTAAATCGTTCTAAATTTTGAGCCATAAGAATTGAAGAATCTTGGAATAAAAATCTTTGAAGTAGACTTATTTCAAATACGAGGGTCGCCTTTCATATTTTGTGAATGGGCGATCCTGCTGCTGCCATATGACGACCGAGGACTCTATCTTTAAGTTTGAAATTATTCAGCGATTCCTTACTCAGAACGGTTTGACGTGCGAGCGCAATTTGTGTCGTGTACATTGACTTGAAAATTTCATCTCTAGAAAAAAATGGAATTGACTGATGGTTCTACGAATTTAATCGAAGCCGTGGTGCGCTCACCCACAAAGTTCCAGAAGGTCGTCCAAAATCAGTCGTTGTCCCAAAAAACATTGATGCTGTGCGTGAACTGATACTGAAAGATCGTCATGTGACTTACCGTGAGATTCAGGCATCCTTAGGCATTAGTGGGACCAGTATACAGTCAATAGTGCATGAACATTTGGCTGTCAACAAAATTTGATGCAGTAGCAGGATCCCCCATTCCCGAAATATAAAAGGCAACCCTCGTATATATTCAAAATTTGATGATTTTAAACTCCAAAGTTTGAGTTTATTGTGTATAAATGAGCAGTAATCAAGCGTTAGAATAGTATAGAGAAGATAACATAACCAGATAAATCTCTGACTGAAAAGACAAATTACAGACACAGCCGGATTCCGAAGGTCAATGATTAAAAATAGCTTGACATGTCAGGTGACAAAAAGTTGATGATATACGAACGTACACAAAAAAAGGAATTCTCTTTCTTCTTGCAGAGTTAAGTTCACAATTTGAGTGTCTACCTAATGGCGACCCTATTCCTGGTGTTCCTCGCCGACAAACTTCTAATTTTTTTGAGAGACAATGTTCTCCTGACAGCTCTCCTTCTCCTGCCAAGCCTTCTCTTCGTTCCAGGTCCAGGTCTTCTTCTCTTGCTGAGTCTCCTCTTCGCGTCAGGTCCAGGTCTCCTCCAGCCCACGAAAGCTGCATGGCTCCACCTACCACAATTGTTTGTTCTGACAGGATTATATATGGACTTGACCAACTTAAATTTTTTCGACTTACCTCCTATATGAATCCGCACCGGCTATTCGAACTTCGAAGGTACACTTTTCCTGCAGATAGGCCAATTCAAATAGCCATAAAGCAGAAAGTCTTTGAGTCGATGCCAACCCAGGAACAAATTGTTTTATCAACATCCGCTGGTGACATCTTTGCAATACTGAGGAGTAGTAAATCTCTTGCTGGAATATATGCATATAATCCTCGTTTTCGCCTTAAAGCACGAGCAAAAATAAACATGGAAAGTGGAATGATTACCCCATTGACCCCTGATGAAGTCAAGGAAACTCCAGTTGGCCCCGCGCATCAAATCCTACTGAGTTTTAAAGTAGAGCGAGTGAACCTCAATCGTACACACCATTAATCTAATTGCAAAAAAATTTGAAACTGAAATATAAAATTGTTTGTGAGTTCGAGTCTGCTTCAGATGTTACAAGTAACTAGTAATCACTAATAATAATAAAGCGAATGTATTATAACTCTCGAAACTTCAATCTTTCTTCGTTCCTATCATTTTTGCAAAGACTTCATGAAATTAAATTCCAGATAATTGGTGTTCTTCACCAATAAAAAAAAGCTACATACGTTATTAAAAAATGGCCAGGAAAAAATTCCTGGATCTTATTCAGCTGAATAATATTTGCTTCTTCTGTGGATCTTTTTGAAAAGAACCGTTTAACGTATCAACTCATATTGCCTACAGTTTTGCTGGAAAGTGAAATTTTCCATTATCAGAAGCATTCTCTCCGATTAAAACAAAAGCTATGCGTCTTATCAGAAGATTGCCTCATCAAAATTTAGAGATCTTCCGAGAGGCTTGAAAATTTATCAGGTGTCATATACTTAATTAAATGTCCTCGTTGCAATAAAGTCTACATCGGTGAAACTGGTAGAAGATTAAAAACAAGAGTTTCCAAATATTAAAGAGACTTTATTGTAATTGTAATAGCAGTAGAATCAATTTTTAGAACTCCTCAAAATTGAACAAGAATTCAGCGATCAAATTTAGACAGCAGGAGATGAAAAGACTTATAAACGGCGAATTATGGAATCTATTTTCATGAGAAAAATTACTACAATTTCAATCAATCTTCAGACGTAGGTATTGAATATTAACCACATGTATCAATGCTTTACACATCGAACTTAATATTGAAATAAAATCTGATTTACAAGTTTTAATCGAAGAGCTATGGCGCCCTTTTTTCATATATGGTACAATGAAAATTTGACATGTACATGCACTGATTTGAACTTTCCACCTCCCACCACAGTCCCTGTACGGGCTGAACAGTCGCGCATGCGTGAGTGGTTGACCAATTAAAAAAATGCCCGAAGAGCAGGAAGCCTTGAATTGAATATTTTAGCATGACGTCATGGGAATGCAGACAAATTTTTAGAGAAAATATTCTAAGCGTTGAAGTAAGTCGTAAATTTACGTATAGTAATATTTCTCAAGTGTAAAATCTATTTTCTTAATCATGTTGCATTAATTTGTGGTTTGATATTTAAGAGACAGCTTGAAATTTTAATCGGACAATCCTAAACTTACTCTGCACTGAAGTTTTCTGTAAGGCACTCATGCATGCCTGTGCAAAGTTTTTTTCTGTTCTTCCAGAATTACGCTGCATATGTTTATAAAAGCGTATTAAAATTTCAGAAAAAGTCAGAAATAATAGCTTTTCGAGGATTCTTCCTGAATAATTCCTGAATATTGCTGGTCCAGCTTTCAGCCTGATCACTATTGAATAACTCTCATTTTCGACCCAACTTTTTTTTCTTATCCCTTCTCACGAAAACGAACTAGAACTAGAACATTTCTGCATAAAATTTCTGAAAATGAATAAATAAATGTCAAATAATGTCAAAGTTTGTCCGGAATGAAAAATTGTTTTTTCTCATCTTGAAAAGTTCGAGCGGAAAGGGGTCATTCCAGTATCACGTAAGCATAATTTTCCCTATTCGTGACTTAAATAGCCCCAAAGCAGAATTTATGATTTTTAATCAAATTTTGCACGATTAGAACAAAAGCTATGCGTCTAAAAAAAAAATAGTTTTAGCAAATTTGTAGATCTCTTTGAAAGAAATAGTTTTTCTCCTCACCAACTTTTTCATATCTCGCATAGTTTTACTGAAAAATAGAATTAATGATTTTTTAGAGAGCATTGTCAATGGATACAAGCAGAAACGTTGGTCAAAATGGCTGGCCAGCGAGTTTGTTCTTCCTATTCAATTGCAATCTGCTCGGGTAATAATTTAAAAGTCATCTTGTTCATAGACGATAACAACAGGCACCAAAATATAATTCATTTTTTCTCAGACAGTGAGTCCAAAAACTTCAATGTCCGCAGAAAAACGCAAATGTCAATGAAATCAGGCAACAAACACTTTTTCTCATAATAGGCCTAAACCCAATGCTATTATGGGATAGATTCTATGTCTGGATGACTTCAGAATCATGTTTTTCTATTGAAAACATAGCAGATACCTTCAGAAAGTTGTCTACAGTGTGTGTAAATAGTTCGTATTATTTGTGATTATTTTTAGCGAAGTGCTTTACGAAAGAATCGCTTTATTATTTCCAAACTGGCCTTGGTTTTGGTGATCCTTGAATGATTGATGAAATATATACATTTTGATGAAGTTCTTTGTAAGAAAACCCTGAAGCTTCCCATTCTTGAACTAACAATTAAGATACTATATATACAGTACATCTAATGAATATCATGATGTTTCGTTATGCAGACTGTTAGCCAAATTGTTCATTGACGCTTCAATCAGTTTTTACACTAATTGGACAAAATGGCGATCGCTTATGCTCTCGTCTACACGTTGACAGACATCCTGAACTTTATTAGTGAATATTATGCTACCAGAGTATTTATTAGACAGACTGTGAACCAAATTCTGCATTAGCGCTTTAATCAGCTTTCACACTAATTGGGAAGATCTTTCTGAAATGCATTTTTTCTCAATTTCACTCACTGAGAATCGAACAATCATGAATACAATATCTTTAAGATAGAGCTATTTCAAAACTATGTTCAAAATTTCATGATTTCAAACTATGAACATTCAAAATCAAGCGACTCGTCAAATCAGTGTCAAAAGTAAGAAAAATCAGAAATCTGTATACAGGCTACTAAATGCAAGTCTAAAATCAAAATTAAATTGAAATTAAAATCTAATCCCTGAAATTTAAGGATATATCACAATTTTTGATACATGAATTTTTTATACCGTTGATTTGTAAAATATATTACATAATCGTTTAATTCCCCCACCCCCACCCGGTAGGCAAAAGCTATTAGATTACTTATGATACATCACACAGAGCCAGATCAGATTTGTTTTTGTAGTTGAGAGACAGCTTTAAAAATTGATGTTTTCCCTGATTCTCACTCTATGTAATATTAAAAGTGCATTGCATTCTGTAGAAGAAATTATTAGTACAAATTTTCCAGGATCCTTCCTGAATAATAATAAGTGAATATTGGTAGACCAGCTTTCAATAAGTTTTCCAGGAGACTCTTCCCTCAATGTGATCAACCTTGCCTCGAAATTGTGCTACATCAAGTTCTTGATATACCAATGTGCTTAAAAAATTGTGATTCTCTTTCTTCTTGCAGAGTTAGATTTACATTTTCAATGTCTACCTAATGGCGCCCCTATTCCTGGTGTTCATCGTCGCCAATATTCAAATATTTTCGAGATACTAGATTCTCCTGACAGTTCTCTTCCTCCTGATGTATCTCTTCATCCTGCCAGATCTCGTCCTTCTGCCAGACCCCATTCTCCTGCCAGGTGTCTTCCTCCTGATGAGTCTTATCCTCCTGAGAGGTCTGTTCCTCCTGTCAGATCCTATCCTACTGACCCACCTCCCTCTCCACTCTAGACTACTCCTAGCGTTAGATAGTACTCGTATTCTGTCAAAAATATGCTGACTGATGGTCAGTAACTTTGACTTGTTGATTGTGTGATGTCGCGTACTGTCTTGCCCAGCCTATCTTTGTGCTGATTTGATGCATTCTTCTTCCGGTCTTATGATAAACCGTTGGTTTTGTTTTACGGCTTGCATCTGAAACCTGAATGTTGATGTTTATCCGGGTCCTGAAGCATCGCTCTTCCTCTATTGGATGCCTGTTCGCGGTTGGTCTCTGTGTCGCCTCTCTTTCTCTATACCCGTCGTTTCCACCTTAGCATACCGTGCCCGCATTTCATGTCAAGAAGATTCCAGTGATAGGTGCAGAGCGTGTCATGCACACGCTGAGTACCTAGAACACATACTATCTGGGTGTCCGACCCACGCCAAAACGACGCACATCTATAGACATAATGCGGCCCTAAGAGTAATTTATTATTATCTTTGTCGCTCTTACGGTGTTGGTCGCGACCCTGCCCTGCCGAGCGCTCCAAGGGACATAGAGTCAAGTGTCCGAAACGAGAAGTGCCAAATTTTCTGGAACTACGATTTTCGGGCAGCAGTCTCCATTGCTCACTCGAGGCCTGACATTGTTCTCCAAAACTTCGAGAAACGAACTCTATTCGTGATCGCATTCTCGGCTCCGTCCGAAAACAACATCACTGCAAATGATGTGTAGTTGTCCTTGTGATTGGTGTTCTCGGAGGTGCGAAACTATCACTGGTTCGTAACCTTAAAGCCATACCCGCGTGCCAAAAATATGCCAAGGCACTAGCGAGATGGATGCAGAAAGCTGTCATCCTTGGGTCGCTTCATGTTCTCAAGACACATGAGGGTTTCGCCGGCCTGTCGTTGTGATTTCATCATGCCCTGTGACCACCCATCTCTTTTTGTGAGACGTGGCCATAGGTGTGATTTACCGCGGTTCTACTGGGGGCTATTGATATTTTTCAGATGACGGTTGCTCTTAGTGAAACCCTGCGTTGGTTGTTTAACTATTTTTTTAAATGATGTTATCAGTTTTCTGTGTGATGATCCAGATACAGCAGCATTTGGTGAGTAATTTCAAAACCAGTACATTGACAAACGGAAATGTTGGGCATTTTGCTACGGCACACATACTAAATACAAATATGCACAATGAAAGGCTGCACAGAACCAACAAATATATTTATTTGCGCGGTAAAAGTGTGCAAATATTGGACAAAGCTATAGGTGCTTTAATGAAGCTTGTGAGGGATCAGTTATTTGACCGGATGATCACTTTGAACAAGGGAAAATCATGCTCTAAACTGCAGGAATTCAGCAACTTATTCATAAGAGACAATTATATCGACGAATTCTATATTAATACTTCAATTGCGAATATTCCATCAGATTCAAAGAAATAAATGCATTTTGAATTTCCAAGCAAGCTGCTATACCGACCTGTATATTATATTTAATATAAAGTGTGCAGCTATTCATATTGTAATGCATATTAAATTTCAACTCCCGTGTATGCAAATGACTTCAATACATTTGTATTAAATTAAATACAGATCGGTATGAAGTAATATGCATACACTGTAGTTGAAACTTAATATTTATTTTAATAATAAATTCCATTATAACACAGAATGGCGAATAAGCTTCTTTTAAAAATACAGCCAAAAACTTTCAGGCTCCATACTTAGAAACAATTGTTATAGGCCAATAGGCCTACAATTGACAACCACTGTGTAAAGTGATTTGGCGACGTAAATCTCAGCTCGAGTTTCAAAACGAAAGTCGAGTGGAAAATTTTTCGCATGAATCACTTTACGACTGTGTTTACCAAAGACGAGCTTGCTTTCTCTCATTTGAGTGATTCATCTAAAATATGGGTGATAGAGAGGTCCATGAACGATGAGCCAAACAATTCCATTGCTTTGTAACGGTCCTCTAAACGACGCGTCGTACCCAGAGGATCTCTCAATTTTATTTATGATTGGGTAATTACTATTTCACCACAAATATATTCTGAAAAGGACTCTGCCTGAGGTTTAGTTTTATATAACTTATGTTTTAATATAAAAGCAATGATAATGATTCTTATGTATTTTGCTTGAGGTATATTTAAGCGAAATATAAATTAGAAACGATTAGTAATATTCTTTGTAGGCTAATTTTACGAACTAAAGATCTAATATAGTTAGAATAATTTTGTTTTCACAGAATTAAAATTTAGGCTAAGAGAAAAATTTTGACTACATTTAATTTTATAATTTTTATTCAGAAATATTTTTAATATTCATTAAAATTTTTAAAATATCGTTATAAACAGCGAAAGGCGCACGAGATCGACGGCAGGCAGCACGGATTGCGGTGTCCCCACCGCTTTGTTACGACTCTAGTTTCGAGCGTCTCGGCCAATTAGCGGGCCAGCTGTTGCTCCCTGACTCGCTCTAGCTCGCGCCCCTCTCGCCCGTATAAGCCAGTGCACGAGCGATTCCCGTCACTTGGCGACTTGTAACTGCCCAGTTGGACAGTACGGGCTCTCTCTAAAGCCCACATCCAACTAACTACGGGACTTGTGTACAGTAGCCGTCTGATACAAAATTAAGTCCATCTCTCCTTGTCTCTTTCTTTCCTCATTCCTTCTCACTCTCTCTTCTTTTCTTGGCCGGTTGGTCTGCCTTCATGGCCCCGATTCCGCGCTGTTTCTTCTCTTTCCTTCTTGGTCGATTGGTGTGCCTTCGTGGCCCCAATCCCACTCTTTCTCTCTTTCTTTCTGGTTGATTGGTCGGCCTTCGTGGCCCCAATCCCGCTCTCTTTCTCTCTTTCTCTCTTTCTCTCTCCCTTTTCTCTTTTTTTCACTAGGCAATTCCTCCTCCTTTATGCCTGGTAGAAAACGCCACCCTTCCCGTCCCCTACCTTCCTCTTCACCTAGGCATCCTAACCTTATCCTGAGTTCTACCCGAACACTCTCTCCACGCTCTCGGGTAAAATTCATTCACATCCCTACCGCTCCTTCTTCCTCTTCGTCATCGGGTCGCTTAGATTTTTCGAAGCGCTACGACGACCTAGAGCCTTTCCTCCCCCGGCTCACCCCTTTCACCCCCAAGAAAGCCCCTCTACACTCGGGTCCAAACGGCGGCCCAACAGCACATCCGTCTGTCGCGGCCCCTCTGTGTGGCCCCGGACCATCAGCAGTCTGTCGTGGCCCCTCGGTGTGGCCCCGGAGGAACCTAATTCTCGCTGTCTCAAACTGCCGAGTTAGCGCCCGGATAGCGCTATGACAGCCTCCACATCGAGTAACTTCTCACCGCTTCGCATGGACGGTCCACAAGCCTATAGGTATCTCCTCTCTTCACGAGGTGCCCAGAAGATCAGTCTGCCTGTACCTAGCAGTCGACAGGTAGAGAAAAAGTCGATGAAAACATTGGACGAATTCCTGGCTCGAAACAATCGACATTTACCTATTCACGGGCCACCCACATTTCAACTCCGTCCGGCCGGCGCCCGAGCAGCCCCAAAGTAGCGCCCGATCAGCGCCACACTAGTGCCAGGCTAGCGCCCCATTTGCGCCTGACCCATCTTCTAACCAGAGCTATGAAAACTACCTGGACAATCCACGGTCAACCAAATCTACTCCTGCGATTAAGTCGGCACCCCAAAAACCGGCTTACATCAGATTGAGAAATTTGAAACATCGACTTCTAACTTTCCTGCGAGTAGGTGAGCGGTGCGCGCGCACAATACAAGAGCCGAGCGCAAAAGTTGCAGTCAGGGTCTAGACGCTTGTGTGGCCTTGTAAGTTTTATGAAATCTAGGTACGATGATAGTCAACTAATAGATTGCAAATTTGATTCAGATATATATGCTGGAATTAATATTTCTAATTTGATTGTTGAAGAAAACATTAACGTCCAAATTACACTTCATGGAGTTGTGAGACAAAATTTACTACTGCTTGTTGTGCCAGATACTACAATGAAATCTATTTTAGTTCTGGGTCCAGATTCATCTAGACATCCTCCTTCATTTCAGAGGTTTGCTAATGAATCTTTTGCGGATTTAATAAATCGGGAGATGTAGTATATTTTGATGACATCATGATGGCCACCCAGCCTCTTGAACTAGTGAAACTGAGAGCCGATATCACAGTTTAGATTTAGAGATGCTTGCTATTATTTATACTTTACGACGTTTCCGTATTTATTTGCAAGGAATTAGATTCAAAATAGTAACGGAGTGTAATTTCATACTGCTTGCATTTGACAAAAACGATGTGAATCCACGAATTGGACGCTGCGTTGTGGAGTTGCAGCATTATCCTTTAAGATGCCTGTTGTAGATGGTTGGAATGGAATATTTCTGTGTGCCAAATCCGGCAGCCTGAAATTTCCAAATTACGTGCGATACTCGAAGTGCGCAGAAAATCATGTTGGAACGAGTCATAGAGACTTACATAAATTAAGGCTAGTGGCTGCTAATAAAACTAAAAAATCCCAGATTTATAATAGAGAGTGCCATGATAATAAACGAGAAGATCCACATTCATATGATGTTGGAGACTACGTCTACATTGTTCCAGATATGAAACAATTCCAAAATACCCAAAAATGGTATAAGGGTATATGGGAGCCTGCGAATATGCGCCCTTGCATTTCGACCAATATCATTTTAATAATTTATTTACGTTATTCGGCTTTACCAATTTCTTGACTCAAATGGTGTCAAAATTATATCTACGATATTCCGGGACGGACTCATTTCAGGATTAAACAAACTGTAAAATTATATTTGTATTACACCTACTGTAACTCTATCGGAAGATACTTAAGAGGTGTGAAGCTAGTTCTCCCGACTTTAACTTTCTAAGAGTCAGCAATCGTTCGCACAGTTTCTTGAAAAACAGATTTTTTTTAACAAGCTTGGTTTGAATTACTGTACGATACACAGTAAGAAATAAGCTGGTGGTATAGGTTCAAGAAGAGATTATTGAACAAAATTAGGCAACAGCCACTTTTTCCCATAATAGAAGCAAACACGATGCTATTATGGGATAGTTTTCATGTCTACATGACTTCAGAATTATTTTTTTATCTTTACAACTTAGCACGCGCCCAAAGAAAGATGTCAACAATATGTGTAAATGATTTAGATAATTTACAGTTATTTTAAGCGGATACAAAAGAATAGCATTATTATTTCAAATATAGCACTGGTTTTGGTAATCCTTGGACTGATTTATGAAACATACACATTTTGAAAAAGTTCTCTGAAAGACAACCCTGAAGCTTCTGATTCTTAAGCCAACAATCAAGATACTATAAATGCAGCGCAACTGATGGATATTATGATGTTCCGTTATACAGACTGTTAGCCAAATTGTTAATTAACGCTTGAATTAGTTTTCAACCTGATTGGAAAAAATGGGCACCGCTTACACTTTCGTCTCCACGTTGACAGTCATTTTGAACTATATTGGTGAATATTATACTATCATATATTTTTGATATTTGAAAAAAGTGTCGAACTTTCAGCAAATGAAAATTCTGCGACATAATTCGCATTAGATTCCAATTGCTTCTTTTCCAGAATTTATTTGAGTTCGTCCGAAATAATTAAATAAAAAATAAAATAATGTTTTGAATTAAATCTCTTCAAATTTTAAAAATATTGAATTGAAAATTATGCTATTTTCAAGTTTTACAAAAAAAAAAATTGGTAATTATGATGATTTACATTTGAAGTTGTTTATATTTGAAAGATTCAGAGTTGAAAACTATTTACTTTTGACTTCCAGAATGATCTAAAGTTAAGCATATTGATTTATACATCTTTAAAATTGATGAAGAGAGAATAAAGTTGACGCCTCTAATAAATGATATAATAATTGAAGATACCGTAATTATGCGAAATTATGTGTACATAATTAATTTGATAATTTTACAATTTATTTTCATTTGATCAATGAATCCATAATATATATATATATATATATATAAAATCACCGGAATAAATCACCAGAATATTCATTAGACAGACTGTTAACCAAATTCTGCAATTTGAGGAAAATTTTTGAAGTAATCCGCAGTATACACCAATTTCTATTTATCAATCTTTATTTGAGTTTATTTGAAATCAATAAATGAAAGATGAATAATAAATGCATATTTTGATTAAAAAATTATGAAAGGTCTGAGTTTTACAATTAAACATTCTGTAATGAGGATGATCTATATTTGAAATAGTTCAAAATCTTCAAAATCATGTAAAACCCTTCAAATCGTTTGGAATGATTGCAGGCTCTATAAAATCCCTGGGATCCTTTTAATATAACTAATCTTTTAATCCTTTAAAATTTCGTAAGTTGTTTCATATCCTCTAGAACGAAATGTATTTCACTTCATAAAGTTATCTAGCAATTAAATTACATCTTCTGAAATCCATCGAAATATTTGAAAATAGTAATAATCCATTCAAATAAGTGTACATTATTTGAATTCCCTTGAATATGAATTAAATCAAACTTCTTCATGAAAGTTCTCTACAAAAAGATCGTTCAAATATTTCGAAACCTTCGGAATTCATATTATAATTAATGTTTTTTAGGTTCTCAATAAGTTCCTTAAAATCAAGCGTAGAAACTTTAGAAATTTTCTAAAATCTTTGGAAATCCTACTAAATTCAAAGAAATTCCTAAAATCGCTTGAAATTTTCTGACTCCGTGGAGACTCAATGAAATCCTCGATATTTTGTGAAATTTCTCAAAGACCTTGAAATCCCTTTTAATGCTCTGAATCGCTTGGAATTCCTTGAGATTTCTTTTCATTTTATTTATTCCCCAAATACCTCCTGAAATCCCTCTAAATTTTTTGAATCTCTTGCAATTCGTTTAAATAGCTCGAAATATTTTGAAATTCCTTCAATACATTGGAATAATTGGAGGTCTTTTTCAGATCGACATAACTAATGTCAAGTATTATATAAAGTTGAAGGGAATTATTTTTCTCGAGAAAACAAGCTTCAGTGCAATCTTATCATTTTAGAGATAAGAATAAAGAAGATAAGCGATAAGGACCAAAGTTCGGTAAAAGATAAACATTTTATTACAGAAAATAATATGTGTAAACATTTTAAATGATTAGCAGTCATTTTCAGCGTAGCGTCATTCGAAAGAATTGCTCTATAATTTCCAAACTAGCCTGGCTTAAGGTAACCAAATTTGTTGGACTGATTTATGGAATATAAATAAAAATATCTCTAAAAATTACATTCGAAGCCTCATTAAACGTTCATGATATACGATCGTACATAAAAGAATGTAATTCTCCTTCTTCTTTCAGAGTTGAGCTCACAATTTGAGTGTCTTCCTAATGGCGAACCTATTCCTTATGTTCCTCGTCCTCATCCTTCTCATTCTCCTGCCACTTCTCATTCACTTGCTGAGCCTCCTCTCCGTGCCAGGTCCAGGTCTCCTCCAATCCATGAAAGGTGCATGGTTCCACCTACCACGATTGCTTCTACTGAGGGAATTGCATATGGACTTGATCAACTTCAATTTATTCGGCTCACTCCCTACATGAATCCACACCGGATATTCGAACTTCGAAGATACACTTTTCGTACGGATGAGCGAATTCAAATAGCCGTAAAAAATAAAGTCTATGGTCCGATTTCAACCCAAGAACAAATTGTATTATCAACATCCAATGGTGAGGTCTTTGCAATATTGGAGAACAGGAGATATCTTGCGGGAATATATACATGTAATACTGGCGGTCGCGGTAGACTTCGGGTGAAAATAAACATGGAAAGCGGCATGATTACCATATTGACCCGAGATGAAGTCAAGGAAATTCCAGTAGGCCCCTCGCGTCGAATTCTATTGAGTTTTAGAGTAGAGAATGTAAACCCCAATCATCCACACCATTGATTCAATTACAACAAGTGTGCAACTAAAATATCATATTGTAAGTAATCCGAAGTCGGCTTAAAATGTTATAATTACTTGCAATTAGAAATAATAATAAAGCCAATGTATTATAATTTTCAAGGCTTCAATCTTTTTACTTCCTTAACATTTTTACGCAGACCTTCTCAAATAAAAGGTCAAACTAATTATTTCTGTAACTTCCAGGACTAATGCTTTCCGCAAGAATTTCTTCTGTAATACATTTTGTTATGGACATTGTATCAGTGTTAGGCCAATTTGAAATTGTTTTATTAAGAGCAGAATGTATTTATTGAATGAATGACGAAATAGTGTATCCAGTAGCCGTATCCAGTTTTTTCTAAACTAGTCACGGTTGAGGTAATCAAATTCCATGGACTGATTTATGAAATATAAATATCAATGCCTCAGAAGGATAAACATGACGTCTCTGAAATATGTAATAATGATTAGAATACTGTTGTATAAATTCTACATTAATCTTCGCTTTAATCAGTTTTTACCCGCACTGGAAAAATGAGGATCGTTCATACTCTCGTCTTCATCTTGACAGTCATCCTGAATTATATGGGTGAATATAATATTATAATATATCCATAATGTTTGTTAACACTGTCGCGTTTTCAGTAAATGAAAAATCGTTCGACGTAATCCGCATTATATGGTGATTACTTTTTTCCAAACTTCACTTGAGATTGTTCAAAATAATTAATTAAAAATTAGTGAATTCTCAAAATCGGAGTGGCTTTAACTTGGAAAATTTAAAATTGTTTATTGTATAATTGTCTAATTTATTTATTTCCAAATTAAAGCTGCTTCTATTAAAAGTGTGCACTCATTTTTCATTCGTTCGTTCCGAACAAAATCGAATAAAGTTTAGGAAAAAAACCAATTGGCATATAAGGCGGATTAGGTCAGACAAACTTCTATTTGCTGAAAGCAAATAGAAAGGCGAAGATAAGTGTACAAACGATCTCCATTTCTTGCAATTAGGGTAAAAACTGACTGAAGCGTTTAAGCAGAAGTTGGTTAACAGTCTATTTAATGAATATCCTAATGTTCCATTAATATATACACACACATATATAATTAAATTAAATTTTTTTCAAATTACATTATATAATTGATTACATAAAAAATGGTATTTTATTCCTTATCTCATATATTGGAGGCGTCAATTTTATCCTTCTGAGATTTTTATATTTATTTTTCATAAATCAGTCCATGAAATTTGTTTACCTTAATCAAGGCTCGTTTGGGAAAAGCAATTTTTTCCATAAGCGCTTTGCTAAAAATGAATGCAAATGATATAATATATTTGAAAATATTGTGGACATTCCATTAAAGCTATCTTCTAAGTTTCAAAGACAAAGAAAATTATGTTGGAGATATGCAGACACACAAAATATCTCATAGTAGCATCTTGGATGGGCCTATTATGAGAAAGAGTTGGCTTCTTTTTTTTTGAAACATACAAGAATATTATTAACTTAAATCAGATTCTTATCTTTGGCCGATCTTCTGATTCTTATCGCTTATCTTTTTTATTTTTTCCGCTGAATTGTTAAGATTTCGCAAAAGCTTGTTTGCTTGAGAAAAAAATTGTCTTCAACTTTGCTGCATCTAATTTTTGAAAATTAATTCTAGAATCCCTCAGATTAGCAACGGATGATTCCGAAAAGAAGAAAAAGAAAAAAATATGGAACCAATTATTATATTTCACTTTGATTTATTCATTTTTAAAAATTGGATGCAGCGAAGTAGCAGATAATCTTTTTTACACTGCTTCGTTGAAACTTAATCTGTTTTGCTTGGGGATTCAACAGTTTCTTGAATATTTGTATTTTTTGTCTAAATTCAATTATTTTCAATTTTTAAATTGAAATATTTGTTTGGTGAAATATTAACTATTACATGTTTCGTGCATTCTTAAGAGATCCAAATTTTTTCTAAGCTTACCAAACGACAGACTGTAGAAGGTTTCTTAGTACGTACTCTAGCTGGAAGCAAGTTAAGAGAAAAAATGAACAAACAAAAATTTTTCAACCAAAATAGATCTAGACATTTTTTCGTGGCCATGATAAGGCACTAGTTACATGTAACACGCTGTACTCTGAAACTTAGTTGGATTAGACACGTGGGGCCTACTGGGGTTTCCTTAACTTCATCTGATGTCAATGGGGTAATTATGCCGCTTTCCATGTTTATTTTTGCCCTTGCGTTCATGCGCATGCGAGGATTATATGCATATATTCCAGCAAGCAATGTACTACTCTCCAATATTGCAAAGACATCACCATCGGATGTTGATAATACAATTTGTTCTTGGGTTGGCATCGGCCCATAGACTTTATTTTTTACGGCTATTTGAATTGGCTTATCAGCAGGAAAAGTGTATCTTCGAAGTTCGAATAGCCGGTGTGGATTCATATAGGGAGTGAGCCGAATAAATTGAAGTTGGTCAAGTCCATATATAATTCTGTCAGAAGAAACAATCGTGGTAGGTGGAACCATGCATCTTTCATGGATTGAAGGAGACCTGGACCTGGCACGAAGAGTAGACTTGGCAGGAGAATGAGACTTGGCAGTAGGAGGTCTTTCAGGAGAATAAGAACGATCACGACGAGGAACACCAGGAATAGATTCGCCATTAGGTAAACACTCGAACTGTGAACTAAACTCTGCAAGAAGAAAAAAAAATGTTTGTATGTTCTTTCGTATATCGTGAACTTCTTGTGACAAAATTGCGAGACAAGACTGAGAACTTCGAACATGAGGAATGAGGATATTTCACACGATTCGCAAAATTAGAAATCATAAATCTTGAAGGAGGACATAACCATAAGAAGGAAGTTCATAAACATCGTGCAAAATTAAGATCGGAATCAGGGGCTATCTATAAATAACGTAACAGATTTTTCCTGAGTGGGGGGGGGGGGGGCTGATAAATACTCGTCTGTAACATTTCCACTTCAATTTTAAAGAAGTAGAGTAGAACAGGGCGAGGCAGCCAATTTCTTCTTGTTCCCACAGCGTTAATTAAAATCTCACGCCTTATTAATCTAAGGTCGGTTGAATTAGGTCGCTGTACTTGCCAAAAGTTAAGTGTCGTGACTGTCGCAGTTTGCAAAAATCAGCGTCATTTGTGAAAAACAACGAGCAGAAGGAACATTTCCATGATTTACGTTTGTTCATTCTTCGTGTATAGGTTGTATAACAAAAATATTAGTGAGTATTTTCCGCAGTAGAATTTTGTGCTTAACACAATGGAATGGTTGGTTTTTCGATAGTCGAAATACTTTTTTCTGTGAAATTTTTTTGGAAAAGAAGCACGTATGGGGCGAGGTAGCCAACAAACGGCAGATTATCTCTGAAAACAGTTGTAGGAGCTGTGATAGGCAAGCTGCTTCAAAATGGATCCAGGCAATTTCGTAGCAAAAGAATCAAGCTTTCTAACGACACCATACACAATTTGATATTATCGGCGTCCTGACTACCTCGTCTCGTTCTACTCTACTCATTTTTTATTAATTCATTTCAAAGAATCTCAAACGAAGTTTGAAAAAAAGCAATTCGCATGTAATACAAATTATGTAAGACATATTTTTACTTGCTTAAAGCTTTATATTTTGGAAAAATATTAGATATATATATATATATATATATATATATATTTACCAATATAATGCAGGATGACTGTGAAGGTGAAGACGAGAGTATGAACTATTCCCATTTCTTTCAGTTACTGTAAAAACTGACTTGAGCGTTGATGCAGAATTCGGTGAAGAACTCTATCGAGTAAATATGCTGTTGTTTCATTAGGGTACATGTGTAAGTGATTATGATATCTTAATTGTTATCTCACATGTCAGAGGTGTAAATTTTATCCTCCTGAGATCTTTATATTTATATTTTGTAAATCAGTCCATGAAATTTGATTACTTTAATCAAGGCTAGTTTGGAAGAAAGCAATTTTTTCCATGACGCTTCACTAAAAATAATCAAAAATCATTCACACCATTTACAAAGGTTGCGGACATCTTTCTGAAAGTGCTGACTAAGTTTTAGAGATGGAAGCGATTATGTTGCAGTCGTGTAGACATGGAAACTATCTTTTAATAGCATCTTGGATGGGGCTACTATGGCGAAAAAAATTCTTTATCAATGAATATGTTAAAGGAATTTTCTTTAATCCAGACCTATTGAGTATTTTCTACCAGGTGAAGTAAAGGTAAAGTGAACCAAGCTTCGCTTAAAACTATTCGTTTAAAAAAAAATTGTGCTCCGAAAGCAGAAGTAAAATATGTCACTTTTCACAAATTTTTAGTTTTATGTTAGTTCTTATTATTGGTAGTATCATTTACTAGAATAAAGATTGTATCTTCAACCGAACTTTTGATTCTTATTGCCTATGATTTTTGTTCTTATCGCTGAAATGATAAGATTTTCCGTGTAGTTTTTTTAATAACACGTACGTTTCCGCAACACCGCTCCGATCCACGTTGCTTATCAATATATTTAGCAATCACTCTAGGCAAAAAGCTTCACAAAGTCACCATGTAAACGTTTCTACTTGGGCTCATTAGTGATTGAGGTCTTTCTGTCAGGCGTCATTTACTCCACTCTTCATCATGCATTTCTTTAAAATATTTGTCGGCACACTTTACTGTCCTGCCTTATCTCTTTCGCCTTCTTCAAGTTCACGCATTTCCTCATGTGAGCTCTTGGGTTCCTAGGGCTTTTTATATCTCTTCGAATTATGGTCTCGTTCATACATTGAAACCATTCTTTTCTCAGTCTGCCTCTGGGTACGCTGCCACTTACGTTACCTAGGTATACTTGTTTCGTCAGTCATTCATCTTTTATTCTCTCAATAAGTGCATACCATGTCAACGAATTTTTTTCACACTTCTCAACCAGTTTCTCCTCTACACCACATTCTATGAGCATTCTCTTATTACTGACTTTGTTCATTAAAATTTTACCGCACATGCCTCGTCGGCGCTTTAAGTGTTAATGCCTTAAAAATAATAGTAAATTTCATCACGAGTAGGCCACGGTTTTCCAACTCGTCTTTCAAATATTGAGCTCCGCGTCGGGACTTTTCTAACGCTAAGAGTGATGTGCGATATTTTATTCGAAGTCAGCATTTTGTTAGACTGTAGCGTCATAACATGGTGTTTTCGAATAAGGTAAATTGAATTTATCCCTAAAATTATCTAGCAAACTCTTGAAATTTATAAAATCCACTTGAACCTTTGAAATACTTAGGTGTTCTATCAAACACTTAATTCCTGTCAAATTCTTGCAAATTTCCTGAATAATTGGTACGGAGAGAAACCCAACAGAAATGGTTCTTACGGTCCTGACTGTTCACGTCCCCAAAACAAATAGTAGCCTAATTGAAATTAACTTTGTTGTTGCGGATGAAAAACTCAGAGAGCTTTCAAAAGATACAAAGAGTATGAGGGGTTCTGAATGTAAACCAGATAATTACCTTCTGGTCTTAAAAATGAACTTAAGTCAAGGATTGAGAAGAAAGAGAACTAAAAAGATGAATGGGTATCATTGTTAGAAGTGCGACTAGAGTGTGTGGTACTGCGGTTGTAGGAAGAATGTCTGGTGATGCGTGGTGGAATGATGGAATCCGCGCAGCCGTTCACGAAAAGACGCAATCTTATCTAAGAAAGTTGAGCATCACAGGCCTTAGTGATGAGAAGAGAAATATACTAGCAAACTATTACAGAAACAAAAATAGGAAAGGAAAAATACTAGTTAGAGAAAGTAAAGACAAAATCAGAGTGCATGAAATGCTAATCGATTTTGAAGGAAGCAAGAAATTGTTTTGAAAATTAGCGTTGATCATTATGAAATGAAGTAGTGGGACAGAGTTAGGCGGCGTGAAAAAAAGCATTGATGGAACGCGGTATGATACGGACGGGTTACTAGAAGCTTTTGAGAAACTCTTGAAAGAAATCATTGATAGGTGAAGCTATATGACATCACAACTGTGACATAGAGCAGGGTACGTTGGAAACCCCGGTTGAAAGAATGAGTACTTCTGAAGTTAGAGACAAAGAAAAAACTTAGGGTAAATAGTGTTGCAGGTAACTTCGTATTTTTAGCTGTTCGTATTTGTAAAACACAAATATTACCCTCCATGGGCAGAAACTGTCTTTTGTTCTCATAACCGTTGTCACCACCGTCTTGAAAATTGGAAACCACTATCTTTGATCACTCAAGTGGCGTTAGCTGATGGTTGATGTAACAGGCAAATCGGATAAGTGCGGCTTCATAAAGGCTGACTTGCCGAATCGTTAGAGCCGTCAAAAGTTCCTTACAATTGCGGGTAAAAATAGAAAAATACCGACACGTCGGGGAAAGTTTACCCACATGGGGTAGTTTTTGTTGCAGGTAATCTTTACCCCGAAATCCGGGTAAAGTTTACACTTAGTTTTTTCTGTGGATATAATTAAGAACATAAATAATGCTAAGACTGTGTTCTTTAGTAGCAAGACGTGGACACTCTAAGAATAGGATAATAGTGAAATTAACTTGATTGGCATGAAATTTCTGGGCGCGTGGACGTCTTCCACGATCCCACATGGCGCTTTGTGTTATTATTACATAGCATGGCGCTTTAAGGGTTTAAAATTATTTTTACAGAATTATAACTATTCCATTGCAAGAAAGTCGTCGTAGGCATATCATTATTTTTTTATAATATTTTTTCGTTGGGGCATTTTAAAATTGCGAATGAGGCTTTTTTGTATCTACTGCATATTATTATTAATAATATACTAGGAATTATAGTAATTAACCATACATTTTCTGTTGTTAAGAAAATAAAACGGTTTTTATATTATATATTCTCAAAATAATTGATACTTACCGGCTGATGCAACTGCAACAATCAATACAAACAAATATGGGAGACAATGTAAGAACATTTCCAATTCACTGAATTATATAGTAGTAAAATTATATAATTGTGACTGATACAAAATTTATCATTCCGAACACATTTTAATCCAATGTGAAATGCGAAAAACACCATGAGAGTGTTTCTGTTGCAGTTGAAGGAGTTTTAACAAAAGAAAATTCAAAATCAGCGAATTACAGTTGTCAATGATTTGACCTTTAATTTTGAAAACTCTGCGCAAGAATACCAGGAAAGTATAAAGAATGAAGCTTCCCGAATTACAATATCTTGGTTTTATAATCATTTTTAATTATGAGTCGTTTGTATTACCTTCAGCCGATTTATAATAACAAACAGTTTCATGTTTTAGTTACATTTTTTTGTAATTTAATTAATGGTTTTGGCCTTTAAGGTTTACGCGTTCTACTCTGAAATTCAGCAGGATGAAACGCGAGGTGCCAACTGGAGTTTCCTTGACTTCATCTGGGGTCAATCCGGTTATTATTCCACTCTCCGTGTTTATTTTCACCCGTCGTCTACCGTATCTGCGAGCGTTATCTGCGTATATTCCAACAAGAAATTTGCTACTCTCTAATATTGCAAAGGCGTCACCATTGGATGCTGATAATACAATTTGTTCCTGGGTTGGTGTGGGCGCGAAGAGATTTCTTCCTACGACTATTTTAATTTGTTTATCCGCAGGAAAAGTGTATCTTCGAAGTTCGAATAGTCTGTGCCGATTATAATAGGAAGTAAGCCGAATACATTGAAGTTGGTCAAGCTCATATCCAGTTCCGTCAGAAGAAGCAATCCTGGTAGGTGGAGCTATCCGCAATGCAGGAGGAGACCTGGACCTGTTCTGAAGAGGGGGCTTGGCAGAAGGTGGAGACCTGGAAGGAGCATGTCTGTCCAAGGAAAAAAAAGATTCACGACGAGGAACACCAGGAAGAGGTTCACCATTAGGCAAGCACTCGAACTCTGAACTTAACTCTGCAAGGAGAAAGAGAATACATTTTTTCAGTAGGTTAGTATATCATGAACTTTTTGTGACAAAATTGGGAGTCAAGAGTGAGTACAAAACTGGAAAGCTCATTGAAAGCTGGACCGGCAATAGTCAGTGAACATTGTTCGGGAAGGTTCCTGAAAAAGTTTTATTTTCAATGTCTCTAAAGCATGTAATACACGTTTCTGAATACGTGCAGCTTCTACTCTAGACATCGCCCCAACGACCAGCAGAATGTCCCAATGTCATACATAATCTTCTCTGGTACACAGAGAAAAAGTCTCGTTCATCTTCTTCTTCCTTCGTGGCTTCTGGGTTCAGGTAGCCATTTTCCAATCAAAATTCGCCATTATCAAATATTCCAATGTATACTCCAGGTAAATCTAATAAGCTCCCGCTGATCTTCTGTCTAAGTTCTTCTTTGGTGTCCGGCCGTTGTGAACATAGATTCACTAATGTTCAGGTTGTGTTGACCCGACCACAATGATATTCTAGTGGCAGTCCGTCTCCTCCAGTTTAAAGGCAAATAAATGGAAGGGAGGGGAGGGACTGCCCATGCAGGACATTAACCCGGTCGAAGTAACAATATGAGTCTTTTTTAACCCCCCCCCCCCCCCCCTTCAAGAAAATGACTCAGTTCACCCACCGATTCTACAGTGACATTAGAAACTAATGCCTTTATATTGAAGAGCTCCGAAGGCAGACTCGGGCAAGCCCGGTTAATATACCTGAGTAGCCCAGGCCGGCCTTGTACGAGCAAACGACACTGATGTATAAGATGTGTGAGGTCCTTCAGTTTGGCGCCACATTCGCAACCCTCAGGTATATTTCGGCCCATTCTTAGAAAATGGTCTTTCGTGCAAACATGTGAGGTTCTAAGTCTCGTAACGTGGTTCGTGTCACGTCTTGGAAGCATGTATGCTCGAAACCATGGGCTAGGATCTTGACCGGAAGGTGACTAAAATAATCTGCTATCGAGCCATTAGTCCTTAAATAGGGCCACAATAACGGTACCTAATCAGAAGAATAGCGATGGTATATCTCGCGAACATCCCCCAAGGAATAGTTTTTATTCCATTGAGAATTTTTCTTTAGTTTAAAATGATTTGCTTTATTTGAAAGTTATTATGGGCTAAACGAAATGAATTTTTCAAAGAAGTGGTTTCTTTCTTAAGAAAAAGAAAATGTTTTTGTGAGTCCTTCTGGAATCCTGAGCCTTTGTGATGTTATCCATCCTCGACAGTGATTCATTCTGAAGACATTCACAATTGAAGAATCGTAAAGTTGTTTGATTTTGAATGTTTATAACTTGGATCATGAAATTTGAAGCACCCTTTTCAAATAGTTCTATCTTGAAAATTCGCAGTGGAAGATTCTTTAATTTTTAATGCGTCTAATTTAGAAAGATGTAGTCAAGAATATTTTTTGTTTTTGGGCATAACTAAGGTCGAAAGATTGACAATTGATAACCCTACAAGTTTCAAGATTTAAAAAATATCGATAAAGAGGTTTGGTGCTCATTTGATGAGCACTTTGTTTAGTCATCATGATTAATTACTGAATGTATTTACTTTCGCACACGCTTTTTTCATGTATTTTCTTACTTTGAAGAAAAGAAAAAAAGACAAATAGGTCAATTAAAAAGTCTCGAATCAAGGAGCCTTTTTATGCTTGTATAAACAAATACATACACAATGTTCTGAAACCGCCTACTGCTGAAATTGTGATTATCATATGTAGCTTTCCATCGTTTCCATAGTTTTTATCTCACATCAGATAAAAAATAACTCTGTCATTCACTGCGTAATTACCATTTAAAAGATATGCTCGAATTTAAACTAATATAGAATATAAGTAATATTAATAACTTGATATAAATATTAAAGTAGCTAAATCGGCCTCATATACAAACGAGACGTTATTATCATATTTATAAATAACGCATTAAAATATATTGTTAAATCATTCAAATATATTCTTACTTGACTTTTAGGTTATTTAATGTAAGATTGTGAAAAAACAGAAATTTTGTACAATGTCATTTGCCTTTTTTTGCAATATTATAGACCTATTATAGTATCATATTCACCAATATAATTCAGGATTACTATTAAGGTGAGGACGAGTGCATGAACGATCCTCATTTTTTCCAGTTAGTGTAAAAACTAATTGAAGTGTTAATGACGAATTTGGTTAGCAATCTGTGTGATGAATAATCTGTTTTTCTATTTGATGATATGTGTACATTTATGATTGTACACATAGTGTCGTAATCGTAATCTCATATATTAGAGGCGTCAGGTTTATTTTTCTGAGATCTTCATATTTCATAAATACACCCAAGAAATTTTTCTACCTTAATTAAGGCTTCAACATTTGCTAACAAAATTAATTTTTTCAATAGAACCTTGCTGAGAATAAACCGGAAAATATTTGAACTATTTGCAAATGTTGTGCAGTGCACATCTTTCTGAAAGTGTCTTTTCAGTTTCTAAGACAAAAAATATCATGTTCGAGTCATGAAGACATAAAATATATCATATGATGGCATCTTAGATGGGGTCATTATGTGAAGAAGAGTTTGTTTCTCAATACGTTTTTTGAATAATTTTTTCACGAACCTACCCAGCTAACCTGTTACTACCGTAAAAAATTCCTAAGTGATCACATTTAACATGGTGGTAACAGCCGGCAACGATCTTAAACTTCGTGCGCATGTGCAAGGAATAAGCATTCATTGGCTCCGTGATTTCCCGCATGATTTTAAACTGCAAACTTAAATAGCTTTGACGTTAATTTTGCAATAACAAAACATGTTTCATTTGTACATGTAGTGCATACGTTTTTGAAATTATAATCAGCGGTTAGATTATCTAAATTACACAGAAAAATTCATTAAATGAAAAATTAGTACAGAATATCTACGCAATTAACCGTAATTGTTATTTTATAAAATCAACTCGTTACGAAAAAATAAGTACAAGGTGCTGGTCAGTTTTATAAGAAGATATTTTTAAAATAATGAAGAGTAATGGAAAATTTATTAAATTTATAACTTATAATCATTCCCTCAATTTTTGGCTTGTGCTTATTTTGTGTTTTGACTTTTGAACAATTAAAATTATGTCAAAAAAGAACCTGGAAAATGATAGGACAATTTTTTCAATTTTCAGAATTTTAACAAATTTCAGGGGGAAGAAATCGTTCTGACAGATATTCAGAAGTTTTGAAAAGATTAGAGAAAAATTACATCTTGAGAATTTTGAGAACTTTTGAAAGAGTAAAAAATTTCTTAAGATTGTTAGCAAAACTTCAAATGATTTTTATTTGGAAGAATTAATTTTTAGTGAATTATAATACAAGATTTTAAAACATTTTAAAGAATTTCAAAAATTGTCAAAGAAGCATCTGGATTATTTTGAGGCAATTTTTTAAATTTTGACAAACTTAAAAAAAGAATCGAATCACTTTAAAAAAAAATATTTAGGTGCACCAGTTTTAGGAAGACTTTTGAGGCAATTGTATTGATTTCGAAAGATTTTTTAAAATTTCAAGAAAAAATGTAAGTCACTTTCAAATATAATTAGGAATTTTAAAAGTTTTAAAGAGATTTCTAAAAACTAATTTTTTTAAATTGAAATGAATCAATTTTCGATTATTATAGTTTAAGGACTAAAAATTAGTTGTAAATAAAATTGGTTTTTATATATAATAATATTATTATTCGAAATTATGTATCAACCTTATAACAACCATTGGAATCTTTTAAAATATCCTATAATCTTACAGGTCCTGGAAAATCCTTCTGTATCTGCCAAAATTCTTAAAAATAGCATTTAAATTTTTTGAATCCCTCAAAATTATTAAAACCATCGTAAGTCCATTGAATTTTTTTAAATTTTTCGAAAATGCGTTGAATTCTCTTAAAATACCCTGAAGTAATTCAAAGTCTTTAAAATTCCTATAAACTATTGAAACTTTTCGAAGCTCTTCAAGGTGCCTGCGAATCTTCTACGATACGCTCATCAAATATTTCAAATCCTTCGAAATCCCATTAAATTACTGAAATCCATTAAAAATTTCCTTGTAATATTTCAAAATAACCTAAAATATTTAAAATTCTTTTGAAATATTTCAAAGATCCTAAAAATGCCAAGGAATTTGAAAAAAAAAAACTTTAAAATATTTGACTTGACTTCCGTTTCCCGCGTGAAAGTGTGTGGCAGTGGTGAAATTTGTTGCTGAGTTTTTCTGATAATTGTGGTGGAATTTGAGGTGAGTGGATTGTGGATGTGTGTAGAAGGGTTCGTTTGTGAGGGATTGATTGAGCGATTGAAAGATTGACAAGGAGGTGATGATATTTTTGGGAATCAAGACAGATTTGTGTGGAAGTTGAGGTTAGGTGGGTTTGAGGTTTGTGACAGGGTGGGAGGACCAGGTTGGTCGTAGCGTGTCGTAGCAGGGCAGGGTAGAGAGGGAGAAAGGCAAGGCAGGTAGACGCGACGGTAGATAGAGACAGAACGATAGAAGGCGGGATTGTTTGAATTGGATTCATGGCTAGCGGAGCGAACACTAGTAAGGAAAGCAGGGATTTGGATCAGGAAGTTTTTAGTACACCGAAAGGGGAGAACAAAGAAAGGAGGGCAAGGGGAAAGTATCGTAAAACAGTAGAAAAGGATAGATTGAGGGCGAAAAGCCTGGGATCAATTGAGGCATTCTTTAAAAGGAAGAGAGAGGAGCGGGAAAGCAGTGAAGACAAGGAAGGTATAGGGGCAAGCTTGAAAAATCCAAAAATGGATGAGAAAATTAAGGAGACAGAAAGAGACAGAGCTGAGGATAAAGATCAGATCGAAAAGGAAAGATAGAAAGAAACGCGCAAAATGATGATAGAAGTAATGGGGATGTATGAAGAAAAGCAGGAGAAAAGGGTGGAGGAAATAAAAAGAGAAATTAGACAGGAAATGGCCGAACTTAGGAAAGAAATGAGAAAATGGGAAGAAGTCAGGGAAAAGTTAGAGAAAAAGATGCAGATGTTGGAGCAAAGACTAGAGAAGAAGGAAGAGCCTAAGAAAAAGGTAGAGGAGTTGGAAGGTAGAATAACAAAAATTGAAAGCTCAAACCGTGAGTTTGGAGGTGCGGAGAGTGGGAAAAAGGAGAAGGAAAGGCTGAGCAGAATAGAGCGAAGAACAGAAAAAAAGAGAGAGAAGAATGAAAAAGAAACATAGTGATAAAGGGTCTAAGATTAGAGGGGAAGGAGCTGAGGGAAGGAGTGGAAGAAGTACTAAAAAGGATTGATGCTAAGGTAGAGATAGAGGAAGTGCGAATTGTAGGAAGGGAAGAGCGAAGAGGGGAGAGAATGGCACTAGTGAAACTGAAGAAATGGGAACATAAGAGGGAAGTGATGACAAAGAAGAGGATGTTATATGGAAGCTCGGAGAGAATAGAGGATGATTTGACATGGGTAGAAAGGAACATGCAGTAAAGGTTAAGGAAGATAGCGGAAGAGGAAAGAAAAAAAGGAAGAAGAACATGGGTTACGTATGGAAGAATACAGATAGAAGGTGTATGGTGGAATTGAGATGAGGACAGGAAGATTTAGTAAAAAATGAGGTATCAGGAAACTAGGAGAGAAAGGAACAGGAGTTAAAGAAATAAGAAATAGTGAGAAACTAAAAGAGATAAGAAACGAAAGTAGGGAAGAATGAAGGATTTGCTACTGGAATATAGCAGGCTTAGAAAGAAAGGATAGGGAGTTTATGATAAATTTCTCACAATGGGATGTAGTTGTAATGATGGATACGTGGCTAGATGAAAAGGGATAGGAAAGAGTAAGAGGAAGATTACCAAGAGGTTACAACTGGCAGGTAAAAAATGCAAAGAGGAAGAATAAAAAGGGCAGAGCAATGGGAGGAATGGTGATGGGAGTAAGGAACGAATGCATAACAGAGAATGATAAAAAAGAGTTGAAAGGACATAAAGAAGGATTAATAGTAGAAGAGATAAATATGGGAGGAGAGAGCTGGAAGATAGTGGGGGTTTATGTGAACGGTGATATGCAGGAAAAATCAGAGGATATGAGAGAACTGATGGAAGAAAATAAGCATGAGAGTAGGCTCATGATAGGAGGTGACTTTAATGCGAGAACAGAAGATAGAGGAGGAAGGGAATGGGATGGAGAGCGAGGAAGAAAATCCAAAGACAATATACTGAATGGGGAGGGATAGAAGTTGTTGAAGAGCCTAAGGGAGATGGGATGGTTTATCCTAAACGGAAGTATAGAGGGGGATGAGGAAGGGGAATTTACACGTTCAGGAGGAAAGAGGGGAACGGTAATTGATTATGTGGTAGTGGACGACGAAGTAAGAGAGAAGGTTAAGAGACTAGAGGTGGGCAACTACATAGATTCGGATCACCTTCCTATAATAGTGACGGTAGAGGGAGAAATGAGTAGTAACAAAAACGCTAAAAAGGAAGCAAAAGTGAAAAGAGCAGGAAGAGGGGATTGGACAATGGAAGGTAAAGAACAGTTTAAAGAAAAAGTCAGGAAGATCAAAATGGGAGAAGGAAATTTAAACGAGGAAATGGAAATAATGGTAGGAGAAATAAAAGGAGCATTAGAGTGCACAAGAAAAAAAGAAGTTAGTGAAGGAGGGGATAGAAGTGGATGGGATGAGGATTGTAAACAGAAGAAGAAGGAAGTGGTATAAGTATTAAGAAAACGAAGAAAGGGACAAGTATTGGAGAAGAATATAGGAGAAAAAAGAAGGAGTATACTGAGTTGTGTGATCAAAAAAAAGAGGAAGAAAATAAAAGGTTTGAAGAAGAAGCGGAGAAGGCTAGGACGGAAGAAGAGGTTTCGAAGGTGGTGAATAAAGAGAGAAGAAGAAGGAAAAGAGTAAACCAGGATATTGAGATGATAGAATGGAAAAAATATTTTATGCAATTACTAGGAGGGGTAGAGAGGAAAGTAAGGAAAGGAGGGAGAAATGGTAGGGAAACAGATGAGGAGGAGGACATTACAAGAGAGGAAATAGTCAAGGTATTAGAGATGATGAAAGATGGAAAGGCACCTGGTATAGATGAGATTCCAAATGAAGTATGGAAATATGGGGGGACAGAATTAGAGGAATGGGCATGGATATTGTGCAACAGAGTATGGAGAGGAGAGGGATGGCCAAAGTTATGGAAAGAAGGAGTAGTGATACCAATATTGAAGAAAGGCACAGGAAAGGAGGTTAAAGATTATAGAGGAGTGACACTAATGCCAACACTGTATAAAGTATATGTGACTGTTTTATCGGAGAGGTTAAAAAAAGAATTTGTGGAGAAAAAGACAGAGCCACCGAATCAGACAGGGTTTAGAAAAGGGATGGGGGTAATGGACAATATATATGTTCTGAACTACTTAGTAAATGAGAGGATTAAAAGGGAGAAAGGGGCAACGACAGCAGTATTCGTGGACTTGAAGGCGGCGTTTGACTCATTAGACCGAGGCGAGATAGAAAAAGTTATGGTGAAAAAGAGGATAAGAGAGGGAATTATAAAGAGAGTATCGAAAATTTTTAGAGAGACAAAAAGCAAGGTAAAGGTAGGAGAGCAAGTGGGAGATAGTTTCTGGTTGGTGAGAGGGGTAAGGCAAGGATGTCCTCTGAGCCCGCTTTTATTTAATATATTAATATCAGACTTGGAAGAAGAAATGAAGAGAAAAGGATGGGGAGGAGTTAGGATAGGGAAAGAAAAGATATAAACACTGGCATACGCAGACGATATAGTGTTGATGGCAGAGGATGAAGAAGAAATGGTGGGCTCAATTACCGGATTAGAGAAATACTTAGATGGAAAGAAGTTGAATTCAAATGTAGAAAAGGCAAAGATAATGAGGTTTAGAAAAAGAGGGGGAAGAAAATAAGAATGGACGGGAAGATGGAAGGGAAAAAAATTAGAAGAAGTAAAAGAGTTTAAGTATCTGGGATATACCTTGCAAGCAAATGGAGATCATAGAGCTCATATAAGAGAAAGGATGGAAAAAGCAGCAGGGGTAATGAAACAGATATGGGAAATAGGAAAAAGAAGATTTAAAACAAATTGGAGAAGGAGAATGTGGTTATTTGATACGCTGGTACGGCCAATATTAGGTCATGGAGCAGAGATATGGGGATGGAAAGAAAGGAAAGAGATTGGAAGTTCACAAGAAAGGTATATAAGGTGAACGCTAGGGGTAGACTGGAGGACACGGGGATATATGGTGAGAGAAGAAGCGCAAAGGGATAAATTAAGTACTACAGCAGGAAAGAGGGCATGGGATTTTGAGACGAAGCTGTGGGAGGGAAAGGGAGGGGAGTTAGCGAGAAGGTGTTTGATGGAGGTAGAAGAAAGGAGAGGGAGGTCGATTGAATTAACGAGATGGGAGGAAGAAAGGAGGGAGTTCTTTAAGGCTAGATATATAGAAGACGGGACTAGAGTCAACTATGAAGAAGTGGAAAAAAGGGAGAGAGAAAGACAATTAATAGAAAGATGGGGGATGATTGAGGAATCAAAATATAATATATAGTATAAGATGATAAAAAAGAAAGGAGTACCAAAGTATTTAGAAAAAGATGGGGAGAGAAAAGATGGACAAGAATAGCAAGATTTAGATTGGGAAACGAGGTAAGGGCAAGTATGTATTGGGAAAAGAAAGATAACAGGAAGTGCAGAATATGTGAATGGAAAGAGGAAACATGGGAGCATGTATGGGAAGGATGTAGGAGAGGAATGGAAGATAAAGGAACCTGGCAAGAGAATGTGGTAAAGATTCTAGGGGAGGATGGTTTGGGGGAAGAGTGGATGAAGGAGTTAGAGGATGCTAGGGGAGAAATTGAAAAAGAATGAAAGAATGGAGTGAATACAATAGTAAATTCAACCTTCGAATAATTACAATTAAACCAACAGGTTACATTTATGGTAGTATAATTGTACTGATGAGGACTGTCGACGAGCAGTCGAAACGTTTATAACGTTTACGATCTGAGAGTCTGTCAGACGTAAATCAAATTAAAATTTGACCAGTAATCTACATTACCTTCCATCTTCAATAATATATTTTACACCCTGGTCAACACCATGACATCTTATATATCTTTCCCTCTAATCTCACACCTTTAATAGAACACTGTCTCACTAATACCTATTTCTCTTTCAATAACCAATTCTACGAACAAACCTTAGGAGCAGCAATGGGATCTCCAATTTCACCTTTAATATCCAACATTTTTATGGAAAATCTAGAAACTAAAATCTTTAACAAATCAAAGCTGAAACCGGAATTTTTGTGCCATTACGTGGACGACACTTTTATCATCTGGAGACATGGACTAGACGAACTAAACAAATTTTTCGATTTCATCAATCAAATACACCCTGATATCCAGTTCAATATGGAACTTGAACAAAACGGAAACTTACTTGTCTTGGACGTACTAGTTTATAAAAGGTCCGATAACACATTAGTATATGAAGTTTACAGAAAGCCCACGCATACAAACAGATACCTACATGCCTCCTCCCACCACCACCCATCTCAAAAGCAATCGGTCATCAATTCCCTTGTATACAGAGCTCTCTCCATAACTGATAAAGATAACTTACAAAAGGAATTACAAAAAGTTAAACAAATCCTGATACAAAACGATTATACAAACAAACAAATTAATAAAGCAATGAGAAAATACACTCAAGAAAACAAGTCAACACAACCTACTGAAGAAATAGAGAGAAAAACAACCACCATTCTGCCCTAGATTCAGGGTATCACGGAACAAATAGGAAGAATTCTCAACAAACGCAACATCCAAACTATATTTAAACCACCTGCGAAAATAGGACAACTTTTAAACAACCCTAAAGATTAAAGGAACCTTTAAGTGATCCGGGAGAATATCAAATCCCTTGCTCTTGTGGTAAAGTTTATGTTGGAAAAACCGGGAGGGCGGTAAGTCAACGTGTCAAGGAACATGAGAGTAAAGTCAGGCTAAAACATTTCGCGCAATTAGCAGTGGCTGAGCATCATATCGAAACAGGACATAGTATTTTATTTGACAAAACAACCGTCATCGCTAAAACCTCTAATAAATTTTCAAGAAAACATAGAGAAGCAATCGAAATCTTGAAACACCCTGATAACATCAATAGGGACAATGGATACAATACCAATCCGATTTGGTTTTCCGTCCTCCCGGGTTTTTTAAAAAAGACTTGATTGGTCAATCAAGTTCAACCAGTCCCCACCATGGAGCGCTCTGGCCAATCACAGGCATCGTAGAAAATACATATATAAGAACAACATAACCTTTAACTTCAGTTTCAGGTCAGCCCTGAAGAAGTGAACTGCAATGTTCACGAAACGTCGGCAACATTCATAGTTTCGCACACGATTGAAACCCGAAAAATCTTTAAATTTTAAATTCAAATTTATTATAATGAATCAGCGTGAAAGTATTAAATCAATTTTTTATTTATTCAGTTTGAACAAATTTAAGTAAAGTTTGAAAAAGAAATAATTGGCATACGCGGATTACTCGAACAAATTTTCATTTTCTGAAAGTTTCATATTAAAGAAAATGGTATAGATATATTATAGTATGAGATTTACCAATATAATTCAGGACGAGTATCAAGTTGAAGGCGAGCATATAAGCGCAGCTGATTTTTGCCAATCAGGGTGAAAAATGATTAAAGCGTTATTGAAGAATTTGCTTAACAGCCAATCTCTTAAATAATTTTTTAATTTTGGTACGTGTATATTGTCTCATATACTAGAGGCGGAAAGTTCTCCTCCTCAGATATTCATATATGTATTTAATAAATCGATTCAAGAAATGCAGATACCTCAAGCAAGGCTAATTTGGGAGAATGAAGTGATTTTTTAAAATCGCATTTCGACAAAAATGAGCGCAAATTATTTAAACCATTTACGAATGGTTGGGCACATCTTTCTGAAGGATTCTGCAAAGTTTCGAAGACAAAATAGGACCATATCCAAGCTTTGCCAAAAAATACATGTTTTCGAAGAAATTGTGTTCAAACCACGGAGGTCATGAAAAAGTTTGGAAACATACATATTATCAACATATTACACACACACACACATATATATATATATATATATATGTATATAAAATTCATTTGAAGAAAGGAAAGATTACTGGCGTTCCCAAGGACCCTGAGCTTGTGGATATAAGTGTTATTAGACATCTTAACACTGGAGAGACCTATACATACCTGGGCGTGCCTCAAAGCCGCATTCAGGATGTAACGTCAGTGAAGGATTCTCTCCGAAGCAGATACAAGAATCTTCTTCGACAGATTTGATCTTCCAATCTGTCGGCGTTGAACAAGGTATCTGCGACTAACATGCTTGCCGTCCCGGTTCTACTCTACTCGTTTGGGGTGGTTCAATGGACGAAGAACGAGATTAAGGCCCTTGATGTCACCACGCGTAAGATCATGCATATGCATAAAAGCTTGCATATCAATTCGTCAGTTCCGCGATTATACATTTCACGCCGTCAAGGCGGACACGGACTTCTGAATCTCCAATGTCTTCATAACCGAATTGTTTTAAGTACAGCTTACATAGTTGCGAATCGCAGAGATCCTCTTCTAAAGATGGTTAGAGACCACGAGATGATTGGCGAAGGAGCGTTCCTTTACAAAGCCGCGGAGCAAGCTGCCGAGGCCCTTGGCCTGAATTTCAACATCAGAAGTGAGGAAAGTGCATTACTCCATCTAGATGCTTCACGTCTAAAAGCTTGGCTGAAAGCTGGACCAGCAATATTCAGGAATTATTCAGGAAGCATCCTCGAAAAGTTTTCATTTCTTACTTTTTCTAAGATTGTAATACGCTTTCATAAACACATGCAGCGAAATTCTGGAAGAATAGAAAAGACTTTGGACAGGCATGCATGGGTGCCTCATAGAAAACTTCAGTGCACAATAAGCTTAGGATCATCCGATTGAAATTTGAAACAGATGTGGATTCTGAGAAATTTGTCGCAATTCCGGAATCAATCCGAAATTCTCCTCTTGTCATCCGCCATGCCACTCGATTTCCGCTCATTGACGTTCGATATCTGCGCGACAAAAATCGAGCTGATTCGATTGAATCCGCAGTTTTTCAAGCTGTCTCTTAAATATCAAAACAAAAACTTAATGGAACATGAATAAGAAAATAGATTTTACACTTGAGAAATATTACCATCCGTACATTTACGACTTACTTCAACACTCAGAATATTTTCTCGAAAAAGTTCTCTGCATTCCCATGACGTCATACTAAAATATTCAATTCAAGGCTCCCTGCTCTTCAGGCCTCTTTTTTTAATTGGATAACCACTCACGCATGCGCGACCGTCCAACCCAGAAATTGTAGTAATTTTTCTCATGAAAATAGATTCAATAATTCGCCGTTTATAATTCTTTTCTTCTCCTGCTCCGTAAATTTGATCGCTGAATTCTTGTTCAATTTTAAGGAGTTCTAAAAATTAATTCTGTTGTTATTACAATTACAATAAAATCTCTTTTATGTTCGAAAACTCCTGTTTTTAATCTTCTGCCAGTTTTACCGATGTAGACTTTATTGTAAAGACAACATTTAATTAAGCATATGACACCTGATAAATTTTTAATCTTCTCGGAAGATCTCTACATTTTGATGACAAAATCTTTTGATAAGACGCATAGCTTTTGTTTTAATCGGAGAGCATGTTTCTGATAATGAAAAATTCCACTTTCCAGCAAAACTGTAGGCAATATGGTTTAATACATTGAACTGTTCTTCTTCAAAAGATCCACAGAAGAAGCGAAAATTATTCAGCTGAAATAGATCTAGGAATTTTTTCCTGGCCATTTTTTGATGATGTATGCAGTTTTTTTTCATTGGTGAAGAACGCCAATTATCTGGAATTTAATTTTATGAAGTCTGTGCAAAAATGATAGGAAAGAAGAAAGATTGAAGTTTCGAGAGTTATAATACATTCGCTTTATTATTAATTGCGAGTACTAGTTACATGCAACATTTGAAGCAGAATCCAAATCACAAAAAATTTTATATTTCAAGTTTACATTTTTTTTGTAATTAAATTTATGGCTTACGATGGAGGTTTACTCGCTCTACTTTGAAACTCAGTAGGATTTGTTGCGCGGGGCCAACTGGAGTTTCCTTGACTTCATCAGGGGTCAATGGGGTAATCATTCCGCTTTCCATGTTTATTTTTGCTCGTGCTTTGAGGCGAAAACGAGGATTATATGCATATATTCCAGCAAGAGATTTACTACTCCTTAGTATTGCAAAGACATCACCATCGGATGTTGATAATACAATTTGTTCCTGGGTTGGCATCGACTCAAAGACTTTCTGCTTTATGGCTATTTGAATTGGCCTATCCGCAGGAAAAGTGTACCTTCGAAGTTCGAATAGCCGGTGCGGATTCATATAGGGAGTGAGTCGAAAAAATTTAAGTTGGTCAAGTCCATATATAATCCTGTCAGAACAAACAATTGTGGTAGGTGGAGCCATGCAGCTGTCATGGGCTGGAGGAGGCCTGGGCCTGACGCTAAGGGAAGGCTCAGCAAGAGAAGGAGACCTGGACCTGACGCGAAGAGGAGACTCAGCAAGAGAAGAAGACCTGGACCTGGAACGAAGAGAAGGCTTGGCAGGAGAAGGTGAGCTGTCAGGAGAACATTGTCTCTCAAAAAAATTAGAAGTTTGTCGGCGAGGAACACCAGGAATAGGGTCGCCATTAGGTAGACACTCAAATTGTGAACTTAACTCTGCAAGAAGAAAGAGAATTCCTGTTTTTGTGTACGTTCGTATATCATGAACTTTTTGTCACCTGACATGTCAGGCGATTTTTACTCATTGACCTTCGGAATTTGGCTGTGTCTGTAATTTATCTTTTTACTTAGAGATTTATCGGGTTACGTTATCTTTTCTATACTATCATAAAACTTGATTTCTGCTCATTTCTAAACAATAAACACACACTTTGGAGTTTAAAATCATCAAATTTTGAATAGGTAAGAGGGATGCCTTTTATATTTCGGGAATGGGGGATCCTGCTACTGCAACAAATTTGTTTGACAGCCAAATGTTCATGCAATATTTACTGTTTTCTGGTCCCACTAATGCCTAAGAATGCCTGAATCTCACGATGAGTCACATGACGATCTTTCGGTATCAGTTCACGCACAGCATCAATATTTTTTGGGACAAGGATTGATTTTGGACGACCTTCTGGAACATCGTCGGTGAGCGCACCACAGCCTCGATGAAATTCGGAGAATCATCAGTCAATTCCATTTTTTTCTCGAGATGAAATTTTCAAGTCACTGTACACGACACAAATTGCACCCGCACGTCAAAACGTTCTGAGTAAGAAATCACTGAATAATGTCAAACTTAACGATAGAGTCCTCGGTCTTCAGATAGCAGCAGCAGTATAGCCCATTCCCAAAATATGAAAGGCAGCCTTCGTATTTGAAATAAGGCTACTTCAAAGGTTTTGATTTTCAGATTCTTCAATTGTTGTGGCTCACAATTTAGAAACATGTAATTTAGAATAATAGTTTTCCATACTCTAACTATGCGGACATCAGATTGAGTAATCTTTAATTTTAAAGATGGATGAATCAACCTTCTTAACCTTTGAACATTTTAAACATCAAAAGTGAAGAGTTCTTAATTCCAAATCTTTCAAATTGGAAAAAAATTCAAATGTGAATGTTAATAATTACAGAATTTTCATTCGTAAAACTTGAAACTTGTGTAAGTCTTAACTTTACAAATTAAAGCCACTTCGATTAAAAGGGTGCACTCATTTTTTATTCATTCGTTCGGAACAAACTCAAATAAAGTTGAGGAAAAAAAGCAATTGGCATATAAGGCGGATTAGGTCGCACAAATTTCTGTTTGCTGAAAGCTGGACATTTTGCAGAAAATATTATTGATATATTATAGTATCATGTTCACCAATCGAATCCAGGATGATTGTCAAGGCGAAGATAAGAGTACAAACGATCTCCATTTTTTGCAATTAGAATAAAAACTGACTGAAGCGTTTAAGCAGAAGTTGGTTAACAGTCTATTTATTGAATGTCCTAATGTTTCATCAATATATACACACACATATGTAATTAAATTAAAATTTTTCAAAAATTACATTATATAATTGATTGCATAAAAAATGATATCTTATTCTTTATCTCATACATTGGAGGCGTCAATTTTATCCTTCTGAGATTTTTATATTTATTTTTCATAAATCAGTCCATGAAATTTGTTTACCTTAATCAAGGCTCGTTTGGGAAAGAGCAATTTTTTCCATTAGCGCTTCGCTAAAAATGAATGCAAATGATATAATGCATTTGAAAATATTGTAAATATTTCATTAAAGCTATCTTCTAAGTTTCAAAGACAAAGAAAATTGTATCTAATTTTTACATTCTCATTGTAATGAGAAGGTATTGGTTTTATGTGAAATTTGACTTGTTCAGTTTTCATCAGATCTCCACGTTTTGAGACCCCGTGAGTCAGAAAAAACGATTTCCACGAAGGCGTCTGTCTGTCTGTCTGTAGTCTGTAGTCTGTCCGTAGTCTGTAGGCACGATAACTTTCGAAAAAATAATCAAATTGGATTGTTCCATTTTGCTGTCAAACTATATGAGATAAGATAAAAGACGAATCAACCAAAATTGTGCTCCTGAGAAAGATCTACAAATTTGTTGTTATTCACTTTTTGATATGACGCGTAGTTTTTGTTTCATTCGTAAAAAACTGTATTGAAAATAGAAAAATTAAATTTTTAGACGAATAACACGAGCTAAGAAAAAAATGAGAAACATCACATTTTTTATCTAAAGGAGGGCTACAAATTTGTTATTGATCATGTTTCGATAGGATGCGTAGTTTTTGGTTTATTCGTGAAAATAACATTGACAGTAAAAAAATAAAATTTTCGGGAAAACAATGCATGGTACAAAAAACAGATGAATGAACAAAAATTGTGCATGCAAAAAAGATTTACAAACTTGTAATACATTTTTGTCGTAAGAATATATTCAAAATGAAAAAAATTAACTTTTCTGGAAAACGGCACAAGCTAAAATAACATTTTAACTAATAAAATTTGTCGCCTAAGTAAGTGCACTCAAACATTTTTGTTTCTATGATACGGTGCACAGAACCGAGCGCGGAACGCAAGGTTAAATGATTTTCAAATCAAAAATCGAGCGTGTAGCGCGAGTGTCTCGATGAGAATGTGTTCCTTAACTTTTCGTCGGAATCGAACACGAAGTTCAAAAATCTAGAGGAATCGAGCGTAAAGCGTGATGTAAATACTTCCGAGCGCGTAGCGCGAGGTGAATACGGAATCGAGCGTGAAGCGCGAGATAAATATGTGATCGAGCGCGAAGCGCGAGATTCAACAGTCGCGCGCCCTAGGCGCGCTCAAACTTGCTAGCGAAGCGAGCCGCGCTCGGAGCGCGCGATGAGAATGTGCCCGCGATGCGGGCAGATTTTTTGTAATTAATTCAATGGTGTGGACGATTGAGGTTTACACGCTGTACTCTAAAACTCAGTTGGATGAGACGCATGGGGCCTACTGGGGTTTCCTTGACTTCATCTGAGGTCAATGGGGTAATCATGCCGCTTTCCATGTTTATTTTTGCCCGTGCATTAATGCGCATGCGAGGATTATATGCATATATTCCAGCAAGCAATGTACTACTCTCCAATATTGCAAAGACATCACCATCGGATGTTGATAATACAATTTGTTCTTGGGTTGGCATCGGCCCATAGACTTTAGTTCTTACGGCTATTTGAATTCGTTCATCCGTAGGAAAAGTGTATCTTCGAAGTTCGAATAGCCGGTGCGGATTCATATAGGGTGTGAGCCGAATAAATTTAAATTGGTCAAGTCCATATATAATTCTGTCAGAAGAAACAATCGTGGTAGGTGGAACCATGCATCTTTCATGGAATGAAGGAGACCTGGACCTGGCACGAAGAGTAGACTTGGCAGGAGAATCAGACTTGGAAGTAGAAGGTCTTTCAGGAGAATGAGAACGATCACGACGAGGAACACCAGGAATAGGTTCGCCATTAGGTAAACACTCGAACTGTGAACTAAACTCTGCAAAAAGCAAGAGAAAAAAATGTTTGTATGACAAGACTCAGGACTCTGGGAAACTTCCTGAGAAACTTATTGGAAGATTGTGCAGCAATATTCAGGGAACATTATCTGTAAAGGATCCTGGAAAAGTTTTGATTTGCAATTTTTTTGAAGGAACACTGTTAGAAAAATCTGTATGAGATTTAATAGGCAACAAACGGCAGATTATCTCTGAAAACGGTTGCAGAAGCTGTGATGGGCAAGCTACTTCAAAATGGCTTCACGCAATTTCGTAGCCAAAGAATCAAGCTTTCCAATGACACCATACAAAATTTGATATCATTTCGAACAAGTGCTCTGCACTTCAAAATATGGCGTCCTAGCTGCCTCACCCCGTTCTTCTCCGCTTATTTTTTATTAATTAATTTCGAAGAATCTCAAATGAAGTTTGAAAAAAAGCAATTGGCATATAATGCAGATTACGTTGGACATATTTTCACTTGCTTAAAACTTTATATTTTGAGAAAATATTGTAGATATATTCTAGGATTATATTTACCAATATAATTTAGGATGACCGTTAAGGTGATGACGAGAGTATGAACTATTTCCATTTTTTTCAGTTACTGTAAAAACTGACTTGTGCGTTGATGCAGAATTCGGTGAAGAAGTCTATCGAGTGAATATGCTGTTGTTTCATTAGGGTACATGTATACGTGATTATGATATCTTAATTGTTATCTCATATGTTAGAGGTGTAAATTTTATCCTCCTGAGATCTTTATATTTATATTTTGTAAATCAGTCCATGAAATTTGATTACTTCAACCGAGGCTAGTTTGGAAAAAAGCAATTTTTTTCCATGACGCTTCGCTAAAAATAATCAAAAATCATTCATACCATTTACAAAGGTTGCGGACATCTTTCTGAAAGTATTGACTAAGTTTTAGAGATAGCAGAGATTATATTGCAGTCATGTAGACCTGGAAACCATCTTATAATAGCATCTTAGATGGGGCTACTATGCCGGAAAAAATTCTCCATTAATAAATTTGTTAAAAATTTTTTTCTTGAATCTAGACTTCTTGGATATTTTCTACCAGGTGAAGTAAAGGTAAAGTGAGCCAAGCTTCACTTGCAAATATTTGTTTTTAAAGAAATTGTGCCCTAATAGCAGAAGTAAAATATGTCACTTCTAAAAAATTTTTAGTTTTTTAGTCTTATTATTGGTAGTATTATTTACTGGAATAAAGATTGTATCTTTGACCGAACTTTTGATTCTTATCGCCTATCATTTTTGTCCTTATCGCTAAAATGATAAGATTCTCCATGTAGTTATTTGAATAACACGTTCGTTCCGCAACACCGCTCCGATCCACGTTGCTTATCAATTTATTTAGCAATCACTCTAGGCAAAAAGCTTCACAAAGTCACCATGTAAAGGTTTCTACTTGGGCTCTTCAGTGATTGAGGTCTTTCTGTCAGGCGTCATTTACTTCACTCTTCATCATGCATTTCTTCAAAATATTTGTCGGCACACTTTACTGTCCTGCCTTATATCTTTCGCCTTCTTCAAGTTCACGCATTTCCTCATGTGAGCTCTGGGGTTCCTAGGGCTTTTTATATCTCTTAGAATTATTGTCTCGTTCATACATTGAAACCATTCTTTTCTCAGTCTGCCTCTGGGTACGCTGTCACTTACGTTACCTAGATATACTTGTTTCGTCAGTCATTCATCTTTTATTCTCTCAATAAGTCCAAACCATCTCAACGAATTTCTTTCACCCTTCTCAACCAGTCTCTCCTCTACACCACATTCTTTGAGCATTCTCTTATTACTGACTTTGTTCATTAGAGTTTTACCGCACATGTTGCCCAGAAATTTTATGCCAATCAAGTTAATTCCACTATTATCCTTTTCTTAGAGTTTCCACGTCTTGCTGCCGAAGAAAACAGTCTCAGTATTCTTCAAGTTCTTGATTATATCCCTAACTGAAGAAGTACAAATTCTCTCAATCGGGATTTCAACGTACGGTGCTCCATCTCAAAGTTGTGATGTCATATAGCTTCATCTCTCAATGATTTCTTTAAAGAGTTTTTCCAAGCGTCCAGTGACCCGTCTGTATCATACAGCGTTTCACCCAAGCTATTTTTCACGTCGCCTAACTCTGTACCACTACTTCATTTTATAATGATTAAGGCTAATTTTCAAAACAGTTTCTTGCTTCCTTCAAAATCGAGCAGCATTTCGTACACTCTGATATTATCTTTACTTTCTCTAACAAGTATTTTTGCTTTCCTGCTTTTGTTTCTGTGATAATTTTCAAGTATATTTCTCTCCTCATCACTAAGGCATGTGATGCTCAACTTTCTTAGATAAGCTTGCGTCTTTTTGAGAACGGCTGCGCGGATTCCATCATTCCACCACACATCACCAGACATTCTTCCTACAACCGCAGTACCACACACTCTAGTCGCGCTTCTAACAATGATACCGGTACGCCTCCCAAGTTATCCTATTAATGCGTTCGTATATTCTATTCTATAAATCTATTTGCGCTTCCGGTTTCTGTAAATTCTTAATATTGATTCACGTCGGTTTCATCTTTTTTGTTCTCTTTCTTCTCAATCCTTGACTTAAGTTAATTTTTTAAACCATCAGGTTGTCTGGTTACCTGATTTACATTCAGAACCCCTCATACACCTTGTATCTCTCAAAAGCTCTCTGAGTTTTTCATCCGCAACAACAAAGTTAGTTTTATTAAGGCTACTATTTGTTTTTAGAACGTGAACAGTCACGACCGTAAGAACCATTTCTGTTGGATTTCTTTCCGCAGTAAAAAATGTTTGTTCCATTTCGCCCACTTTGCTATCTTATACAGATAATTTGAACGTGAAGAAAGACTACAATATAAGAAATTTAAAATTGGATATCAACGGCCTCAAGGGATATGAAGAAATTTGAAAGAATTTGACAAGAATTAAGAGTTTGATAGGAAACCTAAGTATTTCAAAGGTTGTAGTGGATTTTATAAATTTCAAGAGGTTGCTATATAATTTTAGGGATACATTTAATTTATTCGAAAACACCATGTTATGATGCTACAGTCTCATAAAATTCTGACTTCGAATAAAATATCGCACATCACTCTTAGCGTTAGAAAGGTCCTGACGTGGAGCTCAATATTCGAAAGACGAGTTGAAAAACCATGGCCTACTCGTGATGAAATATACTATTATTTTTAAGGCATTTAAAATTATTTCTACAGAATTAAAACTATTTCATTGCAAGAAAGTCATCGTAGGCCTATCATAATTTTCTTATAATATTTGTCGATTCATAATAACAAACAGTTTTATGTTTTATTTACATTTTTTTGTAATTTAATTAATGGTTTTGGCCATCGAGGTTTACACGTTCGATTTTGAAATTCAACAGGATGAAACGCGAGGTGCCAACTGGAGTTTCCTTGACTTCATCTGGGGTCATTCCGGTTATTATTCCACTTTCCAAATTTATTTTTACCCGTCGTCTACCGTATTTGCGAGTATTATATGCATATATTCCAACAAGAAATTTGCTACTTTCTAATATTGCAAAGACGTCACCATTGGATGCTGATAATACAATTTGTTCCTGGGTTGGTGTGGGCGCGAAGAGATTTCTTCCTACGACTATTTTAATTTGTTTATCCGCAGGAAAAGTGTATCTTCGAAGTTCGAATAGTCTGTGCAGATTATAATAAGAAGTAAGCCGAATACATTGAAGTTGGTCAAGCTCATATCCAGTTCCGTCAGAAGAAGCAATCCTGGTAGGTGGAGCTGTCCGCACTGCAGGAGGAGACCTGGACCTGTTCTGAAGAGGGGACTTGGCAGAATGCGGAGACCTGGCAGGAGAATGTCTGTTCCGAGAAAAAGAAGATTCACGACGAGGAACACCAGGAAGAGGTTCACCATTAGGCAAGCACTCGAACTCTGAACTTAACTCTGCAAGGAGAAAGAGAATACATTTTTTCTGTGGGTTCGTATATCATGAACTTCTTGTGACAAAATTGGGAGCCAGGAGTGAGTACAAAACTGGAAAACTCATCGAAAGCTAGGCAAGCAACAGTCAATGAACATTGTTTGGGAAGGTTCCTGAAAAAAGTTTTATTTTAAATGTTTCTAAAGCACGTAATAGACTTTTCTAGATATATGCAGCTCCTACTCTGGACATCGCTCGCACCACCGCCAGAATGTCCCACTGCCGTACATTATCTTCTCGGGTCCACAGAAAAAAAGTCTCGTTCATCTTCTTTTTTCTCCGTGGCTTCTGGGTTGAGATAGCCACGTTCCAATCAAAATTCGCCAGTATCAAATATTCCAATTTATACTCCAGGTAAATTCAATGAGCTCCCGCTCATTGATTGACATAGATTCACTAATGTTCAGGTTGTGTTGACCCGACCACAAAGATATCCTAGTGGCAGTCCGTCTCCTCCTCGAATCGTGAAGTTGTATGATTTTGAATGTTTATAACTTAGAGCATGAAATTTGAAACACCCTTTTCAAATAGTTCTATCTTGAAAATTCGCAGGGGAAGATTGTTTAATTTTTAATGCGTCTAATTTAGAAAGATGCAGTCAAGAATTTTTTTTACATATAATTAAGGTCGGAAAGGTCGTCTAAATAAAAAATCAACTTTTATTATATAAATCATAGCCCATATTTATTCACGTAACCTTCAAATAAATGATCAATTTATGTTACTTTTTTATACCATTAAGCCATTTCCCTTCCGGGGTAGGCTTGACACTACCCGATTCGGGTAGTGTTTCTAGGTGGATTATTTTATTACTAGTACTACTAGTGTGGGCTTACCACACCCACGACGGGCCAACAGCACGCAGTTTTCCCGAAGGGTCACCCATTCAAGTACTAACCGCGCCCAACACTGCTTAACTTCAGTGATCTTACGAGAACTGTTGTTTTCATGGAATTTAACATTGTGAAAAAAATAATTCAGCTAATAATTAATTTATCAGTTCACAAAATGAAAAGCATTAAACAATTGTTTTCATTGGAGCATTCAAATAATTTTTACATCATATTTTCCTGCAAAATTCAATTAATATTAACTTTTTAAACTAATTTCATAGAAAAGTAAAATATATGTACATATAATATTGGAAGCAGAATTCAGATACTTATTTCACAACATCAGGCACATTTTTTAAATTATATAATCACAATTAAGTTATTTTAAATATCAATAAATTTTAATTATAAAAATTATATCCAATGTTCAATTATATAACCTTAATAACCTAAATAACAAATTGTAGCCAATAAACCTGAAGTAAATAATTAATTCATGTACCTAATGTGAACAAATTATAATTCAATCTTTATGTAGTTTAGTATTGTGAAAAAATCAGTTAATAATCAATTAATCAGTTCATAACAAAAAATCATTGCACAATTATTTTCATTAAAACAATTGCATTTCTATACTTTTAATTTGATTATTAATAACCTATTTATCTAATTTAAAAAAAAATTAGAATATATGTATATGTAAATATCATTTTGAGAAATGTATTCAGATATAGTCATTTCACAACGTCACAGACGTTTAAAAAGATTATATAATTTCAAAACAGGTATTTTAAAGAAAACATAAATTCATTTAACATGTAATTAAAAATTGTTGAAAAAAATAATCCGTTAATAATTAAATTATCTATTTATGACATGAAAAACATAAGTCTATAATTTTCATTCAAACATTAGAATAATTTTTATTCAAAATTAAAAAAAAATCGCAATATCATTTCTGAAAATTTAATATATAAGTAACCTTCCTTAAAAATTTCGGAAAAAATAAAAACATATTCACGTATAATTTTGAAAATTGAATGCAGACACTCGTTTCACGACATCAAAATCATTAAAAAAATTATGTAATTGAAATGGTGTTATTTCAAATATAAATAAACTTTTATTATGCAAATTATAGCCAGTATTCGATTACATAACCTTAAGGTGAATAAGAAATTTATATTACCGAATTAAAAGCAATCCAAATTCATGAAATGTATCAAATAATTATTTTCTTTGAAACTTTCGAATAATTTTTACTTCATATTGTTATGAAAATTTGAATTATTAATAATCTTTGAACCAAATTTCAGGAGAAATGAAATCATATGCATATATAATTTTGAAAATTGAATTCAGGTACTCATTTCTCAATCTCAGAAACAATTTATGACATTTATGTAACTGGAATAAGGATATTTCAAATACAAATAAATTTTTATTATACCAGTTTTAGCCAGCAATATTCAATTACATAATCTCAAAGTAAATAATCAATGCATGTTACCTAATTGAAGAATTTTAAACTTCAATTGTTATGTAATTTGATATTATGAACAAAATTAATCAGCTAATACTTAATTAACCAGATTTATTTTTGAAATTTTGGCTCATCTTTTATTACATTTAATTTCTTAATAATCATTCAACTTATTCCAGAAAATGTAATTTTAAACAGAATCAGTTAATATTTAATAAATGAAAAGTATTAAACAATTACTCTGATTGCAACATTCAAATAATTCTTACATTGTATGTATTTTTTCCGTTTGAAATTGCATTTAATTTATTAATGACATTCAAAACTAATTCCAGAGAAAATGAAAATATATGTACATATTTATCAATCATTTAACAACATAAAAAACAATAAACAGTTATTTTCATTGAAACATTCGAATATTTATTATTTTATATTTTTCTGTGAATTTCAATTCATAATAATTTTTTTAACTAATTCCCTAGAAAAGTAAAATATATGTACATATAATATGGAAAGCATAATTGAGGTACTTATTTCACAACATCACAAAAATTTACAAAAATTATACAATTAGAATAGAGGTAAATAATCACTTCATGAACCAAAGATATAATATCTTAAATAACAACTTACATTGAAAGTAATAGTAAAAATGAATAAATCGAAAGAATTATATATTATAGTATCATATTTACCAATATAATTCAGGATTACTATCAAGATGAGGACGAGTGCATAAACGATCCTCATTTTTTCCAGTTAGTGTAAAAACTGATGAAAGTGTTAAAGACGAATTTGGTTAGCAATCTGTGTGATGAATAATCTGTTGTTCTATATAATGATATGCGTACACATATTATTGTACGTATAGTGTCGTAACCGTAATCTCATATATTAGAGGCGTCAGGTTTATTTTTCTGAGATCTTCATATTTCATAAATACACCCAAGAAATTCTTCTACCTTAATTAAGGCTTCAACGTTTACTAACAAAATTAATTTTTTCAATAGAACCTTGCTGAGAATAAACCAGAAAATATTTAAACTATTTGCGAATGTTGTGCAGTGGACATCTTTCTGAAAGTGTCTTTTCAGTTTCGAAGACAAAACATATCATGTTAGAGCCATGAATACATAAAATCTATCATATGATGGCATCTTAGATGGGGTCATTATGTGAAAAAGAGTTTGTTTCTCAAATAGTTTTTTGAATGATTTTTTCATGAACCTAATAGACCACATTGATATTTTTTACTAGGTACCTAGGAGTGAAATGAAGCAATCTTTGTCTGAAAATATTTGTTTGAAAAAAAATGGTACTCAGCATCGGAAGTAAGTTATCTCACTTCTTACAAAGTTTCAGTTTTTAAGTAGTTGTCCTTATGTATAGTAGTTTTGAGAGGAGAGAAGGTTATTTTCTATGGAAAAATGTAAAACATACAAAAATAGTATTCACTGAAATCAGATATGTAATTTTGACCGAACATTTGATTCTTATCGCTTATCTTGTGTAGTTTTATCGCAGAAATGTTAAGATTTTGCATTTTATATTTTCATAAAAAATTCTCTGAATTTTGCAGCATCTGATTTTTGAAAATCAGTTTTCCATTTTCAAAAATCATCAAGCACAAATTCAAAAAATAAATTCCGCTTCTTATTAGATCTATGCAAGAGAAAAAAATAAGAAGAGTCCAAAATTATTCAGCGAAAAAAGATCTAGGAATTGTAATCTATCTTTCCGAAATAAGTGCCTATTGACTGAGCATTAGGGTGGTCCAAAAATGCATTGGAAACTTTTTTTTTGAATTTTTATTGGGACACCCCCCAAATTTGTTCGAATCCAACCAAAAATGAATCCATTTTTTTTTTTTTTTTGAAAAAAAAAATTATATTTAGGGGTGGCGCAAGTCCCATGAAGTTTAACATGTATTTCCCATGAGAAAAAAAGACGTTTTTGTAAATCTTATTCAGAATCCTCAATATTATCTGAATCGAGTTGAAACTCAAAATTTCTCTTCACAATTAGCCATAGTATACGAAAAAAATATCACTTTTGAAATATCACCCCCATAAGTTTGTTTTATAGGGTCCCAAAGAAACCCCATAAGTGAAAAAATGGGTTTTGCGAGTTTTTGGCCCTAATTATGATTTTTTTTGCGATTTTATTGATGCGAATTGTTTCTAATACATAAAATATGATTTTATACTCAAAATTATATATTTTCGTGAATTGTTTAAACAATTTATTATTGTTTTTAGCAATTTTCTCATAGAATGTAGTTAGAAAGACGCGGTTTTTCCACAAATTTTCCATTTTTTGTCCAATTTTCAATTAGAGGGAAGTGATAGTTCATCAGTGTTAACAATAGTGATTGTTTAAACAATTTATTATGATTAATTATAATATTATATTTGAATAATGCTAGAAAGATGCGGATTTTGTTTAAATTGATGGCTTTTTGTCCAATTTTCACCTGCAGTGAAGTAATAATAAATTCAAGTTAACAAAATAATGTTTAAAACAATTTATTATAATTATTAATAATATTATATTCATATAATGCTGAAAAGATGCGGTTTTTCTTTTAATTTCTGGTTTTTTCTCCACTTTTCATTCGGAGTGAAGTAATAATGAATTTAAGTTAACAAAATAATTGTTTAAACAATTTATTATACTGATTAATAATATTATAATTTGAATGATGCTAGCAAGATGCGTTTCTTTTTAATTTCTGGCTTTTTGTTAATTTTCATTTGGAGTGAAGTGATAATGAATTCAAGTTAACAAAAGGATTGTTTAAACAATTCATTATCATTGTTGATAATATTCTCTTTGCTTAATTTGTAGAATGTTGCGGTTTTTTCTGGAATTTTCAACTGTTTTTCTTTTTTTTTTTTTATTAAAAATTACTTGATAATTAATTAGATTTAACAAGAATAATTGTTTAAACAAATTATTATTGTTTATGACTATCTTCATCTATATAAGTTGAGCCTGATAGTGCTGTTTTCCGGCAATTTTTACCTTTCTGTCCTTTTTTCACTTAGTGAGGTGATAATTAATTAAAATTAACAGAAAAGTTGTTTAAACAATTTAATATTGTTTATAACTATCTTTTCTTAGGTAAGTGCTAAAAAGTGGTGGTTTTTTCCGAAAGCTTTCACTTTGCATCGCCTTTTTATTTATGAACAAATAATAAGTTAAACACAACAAAAATTATCTTTCGAATGGTATTTTTGTTTCAAATAAATTATTTTTGCTCTTCTCTCAATGCTTAAAACAATTAATTATACCATTAAGCCTTTTCCCTCCCGGGGTATAAAAAAAAGCTATTTTACGCAATTAATTATTAATTCATTAATTATTCTATTCTTTCTTTTGCCTCTTTTGTAAAATAGCTTTTTTCATTAAATAAATTTTTTTCTAGCACTCATCTAAGAAAAGATAGTTATAAACAATATTTAATTGTTTAAACAACTTTTTTGTTAACGTTAATTAATTATTACCTCATTACTTAACTCCACATGAAAATTGGACAAAAAGCCAGAAATTAAAAAAAAACCGCATCTTTCTAGCATTATTCAATCATTATATTATTAATGAGTATAATAAATTGTTTGAACAATTATTTTGTTAACTCGCATTTATTATTACTTCACTCCGAATGAAAAGTGGACAAAAAACAGGAATTAAAAAAAACCGCATCTTTTCAGCATTATTCAAATATAATATTATTATTAATCATAATAAATTGTTTAAACAATTATTTTGTTAACTTGAATTTATTATTACTTCACTACAGATGAAAATTGGACAAAAAGCCATAAATTTAAAAAAAATCCGCATCTTTCTAGCATTATTCAAATATAATATTTCTAATAATTATAATAAATTGTTTAAACAATCACTATTGTTAACATTGATGGACTATCACTTCTCTCTATTTGAGAATTGGACAACAAATGGAAAAATTGTGTAAAAACCGCGTCTTTCTAACTACATTCTATGAGAAAATTGCTAAAAACAATAATAAATTGTTTAAACAATCCATTTAAATATCTGATTTCGAGTATAAAGTCATATTTCATCTATTAGAAACAATTCGCATTAAAAAAACCGCAAAATAATCATGATTAGCGCCAAAAACTCGCAAAACCCATTTTTTCACTTATGGGGTTTCTTTGGGACCCTATAAAACAGACTTATGGTGTTGGTTTTTGAAAAGTGATACTTTATTCGTATTCTATGGCTGATTGTGAAGAGAAATGTTGAGTTTCAACTCGATTGAGATAATATTGAGGATTCTGAATAAGATTTACAAAAACGTCTTTTTTTCTCATGGGAAATACATGTTAAACTTGATAGGGCTTGCGCCATCCCTAAATATCATTTTTTTTCGAAACAAAAAAAAATGGATTCATTTTTGGGTGGATTCGAACAAATTTGGGGGGTTTCCCCATAAAAATTCGAAAAAAAAATTTTTGGACCACCCTACTGAGCATAGACCAACCACTTAGAAGTGTTGAAACTGTTTTCAAATTGAATATTAATCTGTATTTTTCAGTTACGTTAAACTTCATTTTCAAAATAACACGGAAACCTCTCTTTTAAAATTAACTTTTCACTTAGATTTCACGTTCTAGGATAACTCTCCATTTCTATATATTACCACCAACTAGATCAACTGATAAAAAAACATTAGAGCTTCCATTCACGGCTCAACGCCTCACACTGATATCAGGAATCCAATAAAAATCAAATAATCAATGGAATAACTCAGTGGAACCCTGCGGTGGTTGTTTAAGCCTTTTTTTTTAAATTATAAGTATCAAGTATGTTTGTCTTTGATGACAATTGTGAATTACTTTTGGTCTAAAAAATCAATTTAGTTACGGGAAAAACTCATTTATCGAGAATTCTTATAAAAAAGTTTATGAAAAAACGGTCACTGTTAACTTATGCTAAATTTCCGTTATAAATTATGAATCTCATCAAAGATCTTAGCAGCTATCGAGAAACAATTTTTGCTGTGAAAAATATGTACTCGTAAGAATTTGTTTATAAAAGTTGTTTAGAATAATGAAGTAAAATATTATTGGAACTAATTCTGTTCTGTAAGTACAGATACAATAATTTCAGCTCTCATAGTGAGGTTTCTTTCTGTATTTCTCGAAATGCAGCCAATTAAAGTTTTCAATGATTTGACCTCTATTTTGAAAACTCTGCGCAAAAATATCAGGAAAGTTCAAGGAATGAAGCTTCTAGAATCACAATACGTTGGTTTTATTATCTTTTGTAATTATGTGTTATTTGTATCACCTCAAGCCGATTTAGGATAACAAACAGTTCGATGATTCAGTATTACATTTTTTTGTAATATAATTAATGGTTTCTGCTATTGAGGTTTACACGCTCTACTCTAAAATTAAGCAGGATTAGACGCGAGGGGCCAACTGGAGCTTCGCTGATTTCTTCTGGGGTCAATCCAGTTATCATTCCGCATGCAGTGTTTATTTTCACCCGTCGTTTACCCCACCTGCGAGTCGTATATGCATATACTCCAACAAAAAATTTACTACTCTCTAATATCGGAAAGACGTCACCATTGGATGTTGATAATACAATTTGTTCTTGAGTTGGTGTGGGCGCAAAGAGATTTCTTCCTACGGCTATTTGAATTCGTTTATTCGCAGGAAAAGTGTATTTTCGAAGTTCGAATAGTCGGTGCGGATTAATAAAGGAAGTAAGCCGAATACATTCAAGTTGGTCAAGCTCATATCCCGTTCCGTCATAAGTAGCAATCCTGTTTGGTGGATCTATCCTTATGGCAGGAGGAGACCTGGACCTGTACTGTGGAGGAGGCTCGGCAGAGTGCGGAGACCTGGCAGGAGAATTTCTTTCAGGAGAATCAGAAGATTCGGGACAAAGAAATCCAGGAAGAGGATCGCCATTAGGCAAGCACTCGAACTCCAAACTGAACTCTGCAAGAAGAAAGAGAATACTCTTTTTTTTAATTGGTCCGTATATCATAAATTTCTTGTGTCAGAAAGATTGAATTCAGAAAATTCCTCCTAACCTTGAACTTCAGGGAAAATTATATTTGTGTCAAGAATTATCCTTTTGGCACAAGAGGGAATTTCTCTGACTGAAAAAAGTTTTTCTGTAGAGAACAGATTTTTTCAATCATATAAATGACCATAACTTCCTTACTGTTCAATCAAATATATTAATATTGTTAATTTTTTTAATTAAACAATTAATTTCGAAGACTCACTCATTCATTCCTTATTTATTCTTTTCGGACATATTTAAAAAGAGTTTGTGAAAACAGGAACTGGCATGAAATGCCGATTGCATCCAATCATCATCTGCGGAAAGCTGGAATTTTTTTTCATAACATAATTGACAAATCATAGTATTATATTCAACAAAATATTTTGGTACAAATATCGAAGTAATGACGAGAGTATAAATGATCCTCGTTAATGAGGAATTTGCTTAACTATCTATCTAATAGAAAATCTGGTGTTTCATCACAGTATATGAATGCATAAACCACATTATTTGTGGTTGTTATCTTATATATTAGAGGCGTCAAGATTATCCTTCTGAGATCTCTGTATTTATATATCATGAATACGTCCAAAGAGTTTGTTCACCTTACCCAAGGCGAGTTTGAAAAGAAAGATTTTTTTCAATAGCGTTTCGCTGAAAATTACCAAAAAATACTGTAGCCATTCACAAATGTTGTGAACATATTTCTAGAAGTATCTCTTAAGTTTCACGAACAAAAAATATTAATTTAAAGTCATGTAGATGTAAAATCCATCCTGTAATAGCATCTTGGATGGGGCTATCATAAGAATTAGAGTTTGTTTCTGAGTCGATTTTTTGAATAGTTTTTTCATATACCTATACTACATGGATATCTTTTACTAGGTATCCAAAAATGAAACAGAGCGAACTTTGTCTAAAAAAGTTTGTTTTCGAAGAAATTGTGCCCAACATTGGAGGTGAGCTATGTCACTTTTCAGAAAGTTTCAGTTTTTAGGTAGTTGTCGTTATGGATAGTGTCTTGGAAAGGAAAGAAGATTAGTTGTCATGAATACATGTTAAAACATTCAAAAATAGTATTTACTGAAGTTAGATCTGTATCTTCGACCGAACATTTGATTCTTATCGCTTATCTTGTTTAGTCTGAACGCCAAAATGATGACATTTTATGTTTTCAATTTTTTATAGAAAATTCTTTAAACTTTACAGTATATAATTTTTGAAGAAGATAAAATTATGAGACAAATAATAAGTCTTGAAATGAATATATTCATTTTCAAAAATTGGATGCAGCAAAGGTGCAGAGAATCTTTTTTGAGGAAACAAGCTCTCATTCAATAAAAGCCTTACTTCATTCAAATTCCGTAGAAAGATCGAAAATAATATATGGTTGATCCAACCAAAATATTTTGCTGAAAGCATCTCAAAATTCGTGGACGCATTGGCACTCGGTACGATCGCGTATTCCGATTCAAGATAAAAGATGTGAAGAATCCCCTTGAAAATAACACAAGATACAATAAAATGTTTAACCGCAAAATTTTTTGCTTGTAGCATTGGTTTTGAAGAAAGCAGAAATTAATATAATATACAATTGAAATAATAGAGTTTAACATAATATGGAAGAAGTTTTATTTGAAAAAAACTTTTATCGAGTGTGAACCGCGAGACGCTTCATGAGAATGTATTTGTTGGATCCTGATTAGCTTCACCAGAAGAAAATTCAAAATCACCGAATCACAGTTGCCATTGATTTGTCCTTCTATTTAAAAAGGTCTGTGTGAAATGTTAGGGAAGTACAAAGGCTGAAGCTTTGAGAATCATAATAGATTGGCTTTATTATTATTTGTAATGACGAGCTGCTTTGAGCATCTTGAGCCGACATTAAATTACATACAATATGATATTTCAGTTTTTCATTTCATTGTAATTGAATTAATGGTGTGAACGATGGAGGTTCACACGCTCTACTCTAAAGCTCAATAGGATTTGACACTTGGAGCCTACTGGAGTTTCCCTGACTTCATCTGGGGTCAACAGAGTGATTATGCCGTTTTCCATGTTTATTTTTGCACGTCTTTTATTCCAATTGCGATTCGTATCCGTATATATTCCAGCCAGAAATCTACTGTTTTTCAATATTGCAAAGACCTCACCATCAGATGTTGATAATACAATTTGCTCTTGGGTTGGCATCGGCCCATAGACCTTATTTTTTACGGCTATTTTAATTGGTTTATCCCTAGGAAAAGTGTATCTTCGAAGTTCGCATTGCCGGTGTGGATTCATATAGGGAGTGAGCCGAATAAGTTGAAGTTGTTCAAGTCCATATGCAATTCCCTCAGTAGAAGCAATCGTGGTAGGTGGAACCATGCACCTGTCATGGACTGGAGGAGACCTGGACCTGACACGAAGAGAAGTCTCGGCAGGAGCAGGAGATTCGGCAGGAGCAGGAGATTCGGCAGGAGCTCTGTCAGGAGAATAGGAAGGATCACGACGAGGAATACCAGGAATAGGTTCGCCATTAGGCAAACACTGAAACTGTGCACTTAACTCTGCAAGAAGAAAGAGAACTACATTTTTTTAGGCACTTTGGTATGTAAAGAACTTGTTGTTGCACCAGTGATTACACAACTGAATAATCGTGAATATTCAATGTGTATAATAAAAAATCATGCAATCCTAATTTCTTTTGTTTGTAAAAGTTAAATTTCTAAGGTTTGAAATTATTCAATTTTGATAATTTAAATCTCAAATATTTCCAATTTTATAGATTTGCATTTGAAAATTTCATAATGTTTCACATAGGTAACATATGTCTCCTTCTATAAAAGAAGTAATGGTAATTCAAGCGTCTCGGACAGCAAGTAACTAAATTGTATTTTACAAGAAATGGCTGAAAATATTAGAGAACATTACATAACATAGGCGGATGGGGAAAGGATCGAAATCAATTTGTTACGACTTCATACACGAGGTTGGGGGAAGCTGAAAAATTTTAAATACCTGTTACGTAATTAATGGATAGTCCCTCAGTTATGTAGTTTCAACTGTTTCTTCATTGTGCATTTGACACCCTTTTTAATCCAAAAGTTCTACTTTAGGATTTACTGTGTTTCAATTATTAAAAATGAGTACAAAATCTGTATTCGAATCAACTTTTGTGGCAATACGAAATCATCCCGGATTTGTAAAAAGTTTGATATCAATACCGATACCATTAAAATTCCACTCTTTATGTAACATATGATTCGGACTACGGCGGTCAACTGTCGGCTTTCAAGTCAACTAAACCTTATTTCTTGTTATTGAATTCAGAAGAATTCCGTATCAATAGGAAATATTCTCCAGACGTTATTTTTCATGAAACACACATTCTGGAATTCTCTTGGAATAATTTTAGATTGAATTCGTATTCAAGACGGACAAACTTGAAAAGAGTTTGGAAAAAAGCAATTTCGATATGATGCGGATTAGGCAGGACAAATTGTTATTTGTGGAAAGTTCAAAAAATGTTTTTCAATCGTATAAATATTCCACAATATTATATTTACCAACATAATTCAGGATGACTGCAGAGGTGAAGAAGAAAGTATAAACGCTCACCATTTTTCCAATCAAGTTAAAAACTGATTAAAGCGTTAATGAAGAATTTGCTTCACAGTATATCCAATGAATAATGTAGTGCTCTATTATTTGAATATATGGTATCTTAACTGTTAGGTTGTATATTGTAGGCAACAATGTTATCAGCAGAGATCTTTATTTGTCTTTATATCTCATAATATCATCGTGGGTGCGGGGCTATTACGCGGAAGAAGTATTTGCTAAATAGTTTTTCCTTGGGCTTAGATCGCTTGGATATTTTTCACTAGGTATCGTTCAGTGAAGAAAACGAAGCCTTGTTGAAAATATTTCTTTCTAAAGAAATTCTGTCCGAACAAGTAAAGAGCCCTATGTTACTTCAAACGAAGTGTCAATTTAAATTAGTTGTCGTTATTGATAGCATTTCTGAAAAGGTTATTTCTCATGGAAAAAATTCAAACATACACGAATATTATTTACATAAATAAAACTTTCATCGTTGACGGTACTTTGTTTCTCACCTATTTTCTCTCTCATGCTTATCTCTAAAATGATAAGATTTTATAGAAGCTTACTTTCATGATAAAAAATATTCTATACTTAAAAAAGAAATGTTTCTCGGCACAGTTAGTGAATTCCAAAGCGAGTATAATTTTTCATGAAATTGAATAGGCTTGATTCAAGATTTTCAAATAATCAAAAATCGTAAATAAAACCCACAAGGATTTCTGAAAAACACTGCGATATGAAATGTACGGCGTGTACGCGCATCCGTCTTCATGCATTTTTACCTATACCTGAATGAATATTATTTTAATTCCGTCGATGAATGAGAATTGCACCACAGAAGTGTTTGAAAAGTAATCAAGTTTTCAAAATATTTATAACAGTGATAGTCCATGAGCCATCTATATCTTCATTGCGTATCAGCGCCTTCCGATTTACTCTATCTATACATTCGTATATCCTCTTCTGGAAATCTAATTGCACTTCCGGTTCCTTTGAATTCTTAATCTCCATTCTTGTACGTTTGGTCTTAGTTCTCTTTCTTTTCCATCCTTGCTTTAAGTTTATTTTTGATACTAGAAGTTGAATATTTAATCTACAACAACAAAGTCAATTATACTGTGGCTATCTCCTATGCACCAGGTGTACGTCCGGATTATTTCATGCCCAAACCCAGTATTCGTGATAAACAACGCCTTTTCCAAGAATAAGCTAACCAATCTGTCTCCGTTACCATTCGTTTTTCGATCCCCAAAATTACCTAGCGCCCTTTCCATTCCCTGATGTTGAACTCCAACCCATCAATTCATGTCTCCTAGTATAATGATTCTTCACCCACAATCGCTATTACCTATAGTGTTATTAAGGGTGTCTCAAAAGGTGTCTTTCACTCCACTACTTTCACTACCAACTGGGGCTTGACACGATATGATGAATAATCTTCTCATAATCTTCTCAATAATTCTCTCACTCATACCTAATCTCCGAAAGTAAAGATAAAACCACTCGCCCGAGCGGATTCACTAAACTTAACATACCGTCCAGCCAAGATCCGAGCCTATGTTGATAGCTTGACTAAGCTGTGTATTCTTTTTTTATTTACGAAAACCATCACGGGAAATTCCTGAGAACCCCAGTCCAATATAATCATATTAGGAAAGTAGAATAACGGGTATAAAATCCATGGAGTCGATGTCGAGGCTTAACTAAGAAGAGGAAGCTTGATAGGTATCGAAATGGAGGACACCATAGCTATCATGAAGTTCCTGAAAGTTCGTGTCACCCGAAAAATGAAGCGGTCAATTAGAGACGACAAATGACAAACTCACAACGTCTTAACACCAGAGCAGCCAACAACGGGTGTTTACAACCAGGGAAGCCGGCCCCGAAGTAGAAACAATCGTGGTAGGTGGAACCATGCACCTTTCATGGGCTGGAGGAGACCTAGACCTGGCAAGAAGAACTTGTTTTGGCACCATTGCGAAACAAGACGAAGCACGTTGAGCATTTTGTTGACACACAGGGATGCTATTCAGGCTATCAACCATTGAAACATTGGCACCTCCAAGAGCGCCAATGATTAAGACGATTACATTAACATAATATTCCGGGTATAACCATCGCAACTGCGTTATAAGATCTTTATACCCCTCTTTCTTTTCTTTCTCCTTGGCTGTGGCGTTTTTGTCAGCCGGTGCCGAAAATTCGATAACGAACATGGTTCGTTTCTCGAAGTCAAGGAGAACTATGTCAAGTCTCGAGTGCGCGACAGAATCAATTGTCGAGAATATGAAGTTTTAGTATATGCGGCATTTCACATTTTCGACAATTGACTCAATTTCCCTAGGAGCGTTCAGCGGAGCGGTATTTGGGCTAATTCCGTAAGAGTAACAGATATGGTAATAAAGCACTCTTAGTGCTGCACCGAAGGGGGGGGGCACAGAAGAAGGAGGAGACCTGAAAGGAGAATTTATTTCGGAGGAGTAAGAAGATTCGCGGCAAGGAAATCCAGGAAGAGGATCGCCATTGAGCAAGCACTCGAACACCGAGCTTAACTCTGCAAGAAGAAAGAGAATATTTTTTTTTGTTGAGTTGGTCCGTATATCATGAATTTCTTGTGTCAGAAAGAGTGAATTCAAGACAGAGAAAATTCCCTTTAACCTTAAACTTCAGAGAAAATTATATTTGTGTCAAGTACCATCCTTGTGGCACAAGAGGAAATTTCTCTGACTGGAAAAAGTTTTTCTGTAGAGAACAGATTTTTCAAATCATATAAATGACCATAATTTCCTTACTATTCAATGAAATATATTAATATTGTCAATTTTTTAAATTAAAAAAATAATTTCGAAGACTCACTAATTCTTTATTTATTCTTTTCGGACATACTCAAAAAGAGTTTGTATAAACAGGAATTGGCATGAAATGCCGATTGCGTCGAATCATCATTTGCGGAAAGCTGGATTTTTTTTTCATAACATAATCAGTTGTTTCATCACAGTATATTAATACAAATATAATTGTATAAATGTATATCATGTGGTATCGTAGTTGTTATCTTATATATTAGAACCGTCAAGTTTATTCTTCTGAGATCTCTATGTTTATATATCATGAATACGCCCAAAGAATTTGTTCACCTTACCCAAGGCGAGTTTGAAAAGAACGAGTTTTTTCAATAGCGTTTTGCTGAAAATGACCAAAAAGTATTTTACCCATTTACAAATGTTGTGAACATATTTCTAGAAGTAACTTTCAAGTTTCATGAACAAAAAATATTATGTTGGAGTCATGTAGATATAAAATCCATCCCGTAATAGCATCTTGGATGGGGCTATCATAAGAATTAGAGTTTGTTTCTTAGTAAATTTTTTGAATAGTTTTTTCATAAACCTAGACTACATGGCAATTTTTTACTAGGTATCAAAATTGAAACAAAGCAAACTTTGTCTAAAAAAGTTTGTTTTCGAAGAAATTGTGCCCAACATTGGAAGTGAGCTATGTCACTTTTCATAAAGTTTCAGTTTTTAGGTAGTTGTCGTTATGGATAGTATTTTTGAAAGAAAAGAAGATTAGTTGTCATGAATACATGTTGAAACATACAAAAATAGTATTTACTGAAGTAAGATCTGTATCTTCTACCGAACATTTGATTCTTATCGCTTATCTTGTTTAGTCTTAGCGCCAAAATGATAAGATTTTATATTATCAATTTTTTATAGAAATGTCTTGAAATGAATATATTCATTTTCAATAATTGGATGCAGCAAGGCTGCAGAGAATTTTTTTTTGAGGAAACAAGCTCTCATTCAATAAAAGCCTTACTTCATTCAAATTCCGTAGAAAGATCGAAAATAATATATGGTTGATCCAACCAAAATATTTTGCTGAAAGCATCTCAAAATTCATGGACGCATTGGCACTCGGTACGATCGCGTATTCCAATTCAAGATAAAAGATGTGAAGAATACCCTTGAAAATAACACAAGATACAATAAAATGTTTAACCGCAAAATTTTTCGCTTGTAGCATTAGTTCTGAAGAGAGCAGAAATTAATATAATATACAATTGAAATAATAGAGTTTAACATAATATGGAGGAAGTTTTATTTAAAAAAAAATTTAATCGAGTGTGAACCGCGAGACGCTCCATGAGAATGTATTTGTTGGATCCTGATTAGCTTCACCAGAAAAAAATTCAAAATCACCGAATTACAGTCGCCAATGATTTGTCCTTCTATTTAAAAAGTTCTGTGTGGAATGTTAGGGAAGTACGAAGGCTGAAGCTTTGATAATCATAATACATTGGCTTTATTATTATTTGTAATGACGAGCTGTTTTGAGCATCTTGAGCCGACATTAAATTACATACAATATGATATTTCAGTTTTTCATTTCATTGTAATTGAATTAATGGTGTGAAGGATGGAGGTTCACACGCTCTACTCTAAAGCTCAATAGGATTTGACACTTGGAGCCTACTGGAGTTTCCCTGACTTCATCTGGGGTCAATAGAGTAATTATGCCGTTTTCCATGTTTATTTTTGCACGTCTTTTATTGCAATAGCGATTCTTATGCGTATATATTCCAGCAAGAAATCTACTATTCTGCAATATTGCAAAGACGTCACCATCGGATGTTGATAATACAATTTGTTCTTGGGTTGGTGCGGGTACATATACTTGGTATTTTATGGTTATTTGAATTGGTTTATCCCTAGGAAAAGTGTATTTTCGAAGTTCGAATTGCCGGTGTGGATTCATGTAGGGAGTAAGCCGAATAGATTGAAGTTGATGAAGTCCATACATAATTCTGTCTGAACAAACAATCGTGGTAGGTGGGACCATATACCTGTCATGGGTTGGGGGAGACCTGGACCTGGCATGAAGAGAAGTCTCGGCAGGAGCAGAGGATTCGGCAGGAGCTTGGTCAAGAGGATAGAAAGGACCACGACGAGGAACACTAGGAATAGGTTCGCCATTAGGCAAACACTCAAACTGTGCACTTAACTCTGCAAGAAGAATTATTCAAAATCAGTACAAAATCTGTATTCGAATCAAATTTTGTGGCAATACGAAATCATCCCGGATTTGTAAAAAGTTTGATATCAATACCGATACCATTAAAATTTCACTCTTTATGTAACATATGATTCGGACTAAGGCGGCCAACTTTCAGCTTTCACGTCAACTAAACCTAATTCTTGCTCTTGAATTCAGAATAATTCCGTATCAATAGGAAATATTCTCCGGACTTTATTTTTCATAATACACACATTCTGGAATCCTCTTGGAATAATTTTAGATTCAATTCATATTCAGTACGGACAAACTTGAAAAGAGTTTGGAAAAAAGCAATTTGAACATTACACGGATTAGGCAGGACAAATTGTTATTTGTGGAAAGTTCAACAAATTTTTTTCAATCATATAAATATTCCACAATATTATATTTACCAATATAATTCAGGATGACTGCAGAGGTGAAGAAGAGAGTATAAACGCTCATGATTTCTTCTAATCAAGTTAAAAACTGATTGAAGCGTTAATGAAGAATTTGCTTCACAGTATATCCAATGAATAATGTAGTGCTCTATTATTTGAATATATGGTATCTTAACTGTTAGGTTGTATATTGTAGGCAACAATGTTATCAGCAGAGATCTTTATTTGTCTTTATATCTCATAATATCATCGTGGGTGCGGGGCTATTACGCGGAAGAAGTATTTGTTAAATAGTTTTTCCTTGGGCTTAGATCGCTTGGATATTTTTTACTAGGTATCGTTCAGTGAAAAAAATGAAGGCTTGTTGAAAATATTTGTTTTGAAAGAAATTCTGTCCGAACAAGTAAAGTGCCCTATGTCTCTTCTAACGAAGTGTCAGTTTAAAGTAGTTGTCGTGATTGATAGTATTTTTTAAAAGGTTATTTCTTATGACAAAAATTTAAAACAAACACGAATATTATTTACATGAATGACACTCTCGTCGTTGACGGAACTTTGGTTCTCACCTCATTTCACTTCCATTCTTATCTCGAAAATGATAAGATTTTATAGAAGCTTACTTTCCTGATAAAAAATATTCTATACTAAAAAAAGAAATGTTATTCGGCACAGTTAATTAATTCCAAAGCGAGTATAATTTTTCAGGGAATTGAATAGGCTTGATTCAAGATTTTCAAATAATTGAAAATCGTAAATAAAACTTATTCCAGAAATAAGCTAACCGAACTGTCTCTGTGAGGGTGACGGACAACTTTGCACGTAGCAACTTTGCACGTGCCCAACTGTGCACGTCGATGGCCAGACGGACAACTGTGCACGTCCATCTGTGCACGTGCAAGACCACAGGAGCCCATCTGTGCACGTCGAAATTTCGACGTGTACAGTTGTCA
>CAKNXH010064060.1:364215-414040 GCA_932178445.1 Andricus quercusramuli | reverse complement strand
TATATTATATAATTTTTTCAGCTATTTAAAAATCAGCCGGAAAAAATGTCACCAGCTATTGGACTATGAGATAGAGAAATTAATTTTAATTATGTAGGTATACAGGGTGTCCCAGACTCAAGTGTCCGGACTTATATAGCCATATAAAAATGAAAAAAATAAATAGAAAATTCCTTTTCTAAATATCAGTTGAAGTTTTAGTTTTTTAATTATAAAACATTTAAGCTGGACCAATCAGGAGCGCCGTATAAACAGCCGTGTGTCCGTGAACCAGATTTCAACGCAGTGTTGTGGAAGTTAGCGCAGAGGTGGGGTATATGAAACTGTCTTGCCTTTATTTTTCAAATTATTGACAGTACACTATTTACGATCACTAAAGTGAGTCCGAAGCCTGGGATATAAAAAATGTTGTAATTTTTAGAATTTACTCGACATTTTTCAAATCAATATTACACAAATCCTAATTCAAAAACATTGTAGTAAAACTTAGATATTCCTTGAAAAGTCTTGAAGAACTATTGAGAATTTCCTGTATTTTTTACACTCTATATCATAAATCGCATGTTTCAAAAGAAACCTCATTGTTCCCATGTTAATCTCAGAAAAAACTCAAGGTCCCGCTCCTGTTAAAATATATTATAGGAAACGAAGTACTTCTGAGGAAATCAGGGGAAAGTCAGGGAATTTTATTAGTCAAACAAATTAAGGGATTTTCAACAAAATCTTGCAAAAGTCAGGGAATTTTTATGAGAGGCACTTTGAATAACTGACAACGATAATAAATAAAAAATGCTAATTTGAAATTATTTCATTCTGTTTATAAAATATTTATGTAAAAATGTTACAAGGTCAGAGAAATATTAGGGAATTTCAAAAATAAAGTATTGTGGCCAACCAGATATAATATTCTTGTTAGCAATTTATTTGCCTTTTTCTATTTCTATTTCCTGTTTTTGCAGTCACTTCTTCCTGATGATTATATTTTTCGTTAAAAATTACATTATTTAGTTGAAAATTCAACAATTTGATCGCCATCTACCTGTTAGACTTACCCTCTCCACTGGACTTCCCCTCATGTCGCTGAGTGAGCGCGAGCGCTGTCTCCGCACAAGCCAACGGGGGTAGGGGGCTTGGTACCAATGAGGGATAAAATACAAAAAATGATTTTTTAAATTTTGCTATCAGTAATTTAGAAATATTAAAATCGAAATCTACTGTTTTTGGCAATTCCGAGGACATGGCATTTACAATTAAAATATAAAAATAAGAATATAAGTGCCATATGTTATTTGCCACCATAAGTTGGAAATTAAAAGCGTTTTTCAGGCTATCCGAAATTCAACTACTATAGTTGTAAATTGTCCACGTCAACAAAAATTTTCAACTGCCTTAGAGCAATAAATCGACTGCTCTTACTCAAATAGCAATTGAGCCGCCGGATGCAAGAACCCGCTAGACGCTTGAAAACGCGTAAAAGTATTGTCCGATCTTCTCAAAAAATGAAAATTTTCAAAATCGAAAAATCAATTTTTTGAAAATGCAGTATTGTAGAGAATAAGGAAATGAAACTTTTTCTCGTTAGAATTTTTTTCGCCAAACGTTTATTTTTAATAATAAAAACGAAATATTAAAAAAAAGTTTCTCCCTAACTTAATTAAGTTTTAAAACTTAAATCGTTCTAACTCGACCAAATATTATTGAAATGAGTTCATATTTTCAGGACATATTCAAAATACTCTAGCGATGTCTAGGAAATCACGAAAAGGTTAACAATCGCTTATTGTTCAATAATTTTTAATTGCAAAGTGAGGTCAAACGATAATAATTGTGTTTTCCTGGTTTCGTCGGTAAAAAGTATCTAGGTAACTTAGACTTTCAAACAACTTCCAGTGAGTGATTTCTTCAGCAATGTTGAATAAAGTTTTTTGAAAAATCTCTTATCGATTCGTTAAAAATTTACTGATATATTCAGATTTGGAGGACTGCTCTGTCAGGCAGCGTTCTCGAAGTTCAGTCTGCGCGGGCAGACGTCGAGTACTTTTCCCAAATGTGAATATCTCAGTGAATTTTTAACGAAGAGATATGAGATTTTCCAAAAGACTTCATTCGACATTGCTGAACAAATCTCTCACTGGAAGTTGTTTGAAAGTCGAAGTTACCTAGATACTTTTTACCGGCGAAACCAAGAAAACACAATTATCGATTGAGCTCATTTTACAATTAAATATTATTAAACAATAAGCGATTGTTAACTTTTTCATGATTTCCTAGGCATCGCTAAGGTATTTGGAATACGTCTTACAAATATTAACGCATTTGAATAATATTAGGCCGAGCTAGAACGATTTAAGTTTTAAAACTGAATTAAATCAGGGAGAAACTTTTTCAATATTTCATTTTTATTATTAAAAATAAACGTTTGGCAAAACAAAATCTAAGAGGAAGGAGTTTCATTTCCTTATTCTCTACAATACTGCATTTTCACAAATTTGATTTTTCTATTTTGAAAATTTTCTTTCTTTGAGACGATCAGACAATTCTTTTACGCGTTTTCGAGCGTCGAGCTGGTTCTTGCATCCGGTGGGTCAATTATCGCTAGCTGACGCAGATTTCAGTTTATATGTTTTGACACTAGCTATAGCGTTCATGAATTTAAACTTAAAATTCTACAATTTTAGATGTTTAAATTTCTAATTGTATGACTATTAATGCGTTTTGAACTGGAAATTATACAACTATTGGCATTCGAAAAAAAGGAGTCCCTACATTTATTTGCTTACAGACATTTTAGGTTACAAATAATTATTCGAATAAACATTGATCTTAATGAATTTTTTAACAATAAAATATAATTACATACTTTCAAACAATACAATTTAAAAAGTGGAAAACCATGAACCGTTTATAATATTTGAAATCATTATGACTTTTTTATAGGAAAAACTAACAAAATTAAGGACTCGCATACAATTAAATCAATATTGTTATTTAATTTAATATTATCATGTTTTAAATGGTATTATTGGTATTATATATATATATATATATATATATATATATATATATAATTTGTAAAATGAAATAATTTTCAATTTTAAATGCGTAGTATATAGTTGAAAATGCAACAGTTGATTTTGTAGAAAATTCGTGTGTTGACAATTCAACTGTTGAATTGTCTACCAAGAAGATTAATTTTCTACAAAACAGACAAATTTTCAACAACATAATTAAATTTTCAACCAGAGAGATAAATGTCTAACTAAAATGATGTTTCGATCAAAAAATAATGGTTTTCAGTTTTAAAAAAATTAATTTCAAACAAAAAAAATACATTTTTCAACCGAAGAGATGAATTTTCAACTAAAATGACAAATCTTCAACCAAAAAAAATGAATTTATAAGAAAGAAGTTCAACTTTCAAACAAGCAGTAGAAAGGGCCTTGGAAAATTGGAAAGCTACTTTATAGTATTCAGTTATTAATACTTTTTCGAAATTTTTCAAGTTTTAATTCTTAAGTTTTGAAAAATTTGAATTTTAAAGACTATAAATTTATATTGTACCATTTTTCAGCAATTTAAATTTTTTATTTTCCTGAGTTGAACGCTCTAAATTTGAAAGTGATCCACTATTAAGTTGTAAAATTCATTAATATTCAGCTGCCAATTCTTTGAAAGAATACAAATAAAGTATACAATTGAAAGCATTCGAAACAGAATAATTTTATAACAAAAATTGAAAATAGTTTGGTTTTATTTTTATATGTTATGAAACTGTATCGTTTGAAAATAATTCAGTTCAACATAAGAATTAAAAATTGAAAAATTTCGAAAAAGTATTAATAACTGAATATTCTAAAGTAGCTTTCCAACCTTCCAAGGCCTTTGCTACTACTTGGTTGAAAAATGTATTTTTTTTAGTTACAATTGAACTTCTTGGATGCAAATTCAACATTTAAATTCTCCAGAGACAAATTTTCTACAAAATTCAACTGCTGAATTCTCAACAACTATATTAAGCATTTAAAATTATTCTGTTTTACAAATTAAAAGTCGACCATTTTAAAAATTGTAATATCAAATTAAATAACAATGTTTTTGTTAATGGTATGCGAGTCCTTAATTTTGTTAGTTCATTATATAAACAATTCATAATGATTAAAAATATTATATAAGTTTTATGACTTTCCCCTTTTTAAATCTTTCAAAGCTGTAAATTAAAAAGTGTAACTCCATTCTCTTCCTCTTTTCCCTTTGTTATGTAACTATCTCTAATGAGCCGTTCACACTAATGACATTGAATTATTCCAAATTAGAATCTTTTAATATTAAACAACTTCGAATGGAAAGCATATATCGAAACATTTAAAATGGTTTGATTTCATTTTTGAATCTTTAAAAATTGTATCGTTTGAAAATAATTTTATTTTATTGTTAAAAATGAATTAAGATCAATGTTTAGTTCAATTATTATTTTTAACCTGAAATATCCGATAGTTGAACAAGAAGTTAAATTTTTTAGAAAAAACTGCAACTATCTAGCATTTACATAGAAAAATATAGTTATAAACAATATTAATTTGTTTAAATAATTGTGCTTGTTAATTTGCCATAATTATTACCTCGCTCTAAGTTAAAGTTGACAAAAAGTGAACATTTTCAGGAAAGAACCGCAACTATCTAGCATTACTATAGGACTATAGGAGAAGATAGTGTTATAAACAATAATAATTTGTTTCAACAACTTTCTAACATTATGCAAAGACAATATTATTAGAAACACTAATAAATTGCTTAAACCATTATTTTTGTCAACTTCAGGGTGTCCAGTGAATCTTAGGAACGAAATTCAAGGTATTTTCCAGGTTTTCCACAGGTCAAGAAGTCAAGTTTTTCCAGGTCTCCTTTTTTTACATCAAATAATGAAATAACTATTTGCTATCCATGTAAAAAATGAGCCATTTCATTTTTTATTGGTCCATAATTTCTAAAAAAGGCAGAACGATAAATAAACAAATTCTTAATTTTTTGCGAACATAAATCGTCTTTGAAAACCTTGAAATCTTTGTAAATTCGTTGAAATCTCTTGAAGTACTCATAATCATTGTGAAATCTTGAAATTTCTGTTAAATCTTTTGGAATCTTTTCAAATTTTTGTAAAATATTTGAAACCTTTGAAAACTTTAAAATCCTTGAAACCTTTGAAATTTTTTTAAATCTTTTGAAATTTTGATGAAATCTTTGTATTCATTAAAAATCATAACAATATTATCAATCTGTGTAAAATCTGTTGAAATCTGAAAAATATAGTTTACTATAACTTTTAAAACCTTTGATATCTTTTGAAAGTTTTAAAATCTTTAAAAAAGTTTCGAAATCCTTGAAATCTGGTGAAATCTGCCTTTTTTAAATCTTTGAAATCCTTTCAATCTTTATGAAATGTTCGAAATCTTTGGCAATTTGCTGTGAAATTTTTTAAATCTTCATCAAATCTTTTTAAATATTTGTGAAATTTCCCTTACATCTTTGTTTGTGAAATCTTTTTTATTCGTTGAAAGCAGTGAATTTATAGTGAAATCTTTCCAAATCTTCTAAAATGTTTTTAAACCTTTTGAAATCATTTCAAATCTTCGAAATATTGTAAATATTTTTAAACATTTTGAAACTGAATTAAAATCGAAATTTTCAACTTATAATTTTTATAATTTGTAAGTTGAATGTCACAAAAAAATGTATACATGTAACATTCTATATTAGCAGATACGAAATTAAAAAATTGTAGAATCATTCACAATATCAGGGTGGCGATTCGGCGGACGATTTCAAATTTCCGGTCTTTTCCCGGTCAAGTTTTTCAATTTTCCTGGTCAACTAAAAGTAACATATTCATACTTCCAGAAAAAACACAAATATTTATTTTAATTTATGACGTTCATTCTAAACATCCTTTAACACAACAACAGAGAACAGAGAAAAAATACTTAACATTTTCACTAAAAAATATTCATTTATTACAAAAAATGGAAAAGTTAAACTTTCAGTTGAAAAAATTAATTTTCAACCAAAAAAAAAAAAAAAAACGGGATTTCAACAAAATAGTTAAATTTCAAACCAAAAAGATTAATTTTCAACTAAAACGATGAATACTTAACTGGAACACTTAAATTTTCAACCAGACATGAATTTTTAAGCAAGATTAATTTTCAAATAAAAAGATTAATTTTCTACCAAAAAATACAATTTTTCAACAGAATGCATGAATTTTTAACCAAATAGTTGAATTTTGAACTGAAAAATAATATTTTGCAACCAAAAATGGAATGGTAACATTTTTAGTTAAAAAAATTATTTTTAAGCCAAACATAAGAGTTTTCAACTAAAACAATTAATCTTCAGCTGAAATAGTTGATTTTTAAAGCAGAAAGATGAATTTTCAACTAAAAAATGATAAATTTTTAAACGAGAAGATTAATTTTCAAATAAAAAAAATTAATTTTCCACCAAAATATGCAATTTTTCAACAAAATACATGAATTTTCAACGAAATAATTGACTTCTTAATTAAAGAAGACAAAGAAACGAAAAAAATCCAAAGGAAAAAAAAAGTTTTCAATCAAACAGTTCATTTTTCAATCAAAGAAATTAATTTTTAATTGAAACGATGAATCTTAAAAAAAAATGTAACCAGAGAGTTTAACTTTCAGCCAAATAATTTTATTTCCAACCTAAAAGATGAATATTCAATGGAAATGATATATTTAACTGGAATACTTGAATTGGTAACCGAATAGAAGAATTTTTAAAGAAGGAGATTAGCTTTCAAATAAAAAGATAATTTTTTAACAAAATACATGAATTTTGAACGAAATAGTTAAATTTTCAACCAAATAGTTGAATTTTCACAAAAATTATTGAAATAATGAAAACTTGAATTTTGCTACAATCAGTAGTAAATTCCCGGTTTTTTAATTAAATTCCCGGTCATTTCCTGGTCTTTTTCGGTCAAGTCGCCGCTCTAAATATTAAAGTCTGTTCATTGCAATCTATAAAATAATTGGTAAAGTCTATAAAAAATGCCTAAAAATCTCTATTTATTGCCTAATAAAAAAAGGTAAATAACAAAACTTTTCAGTAGCAAGGTTTCTACTGAACGAGGTGTTTCTTTTATAATAGACTAAAAGATTTAAATTACTTTTCGCAGTTTAATAAAAAAATCTCTTTAAAAAAAATTAATTCAAGGTTCTCGTGAAAAATCATGGAGATTTCCAGGTTTTCCAGATTTAACAGAAATTGAAGGAGAATTCCAGGTTTTCAAGGTCGCTAGACACCCTGAACTTCAATATTAGGTCATTTTATTTTTCGGTTACCCTCTTTCGCCCTTCTTCCCTCCGGTCGGGCCCCCCCCCCCCCCCCCCGAAAAAATTCCTTGCTACGCCGCTGAACTGGTTTGTTGAAACCTCATGGTTTCGACTCAAAAATTCAACATTTTTTATTAATTTTTTTTTCTTTATTGACTAAAAAATCTTTCTTGGTTGAAAAATTCGTCTTTTTTAATTGAAAATAGTGTTTTAGTGTTATTTTGTTGTTGTTGAAATAGTAGCAAAACAGTGCCATCGCTATTTAAAAAAATGTGAAATAGTGTCAATAGTGTAGTGAGTCCGAGGCCTGATACCCTAAAAACGGTAAGAGAGAAACATTGTTCTTCTATCAGATCTATTACAGAGGAGAGTCCAAATTAGAAAACCAACAATGAAAAAAAGAATACATGAAAAAATACAGCGGTATTTCATATTTTATTAGTAAGTATTATTAAACTCTTTACATACTTCGTCGTTATAATGAATAACCGATAGAATTCTTAACTTATACATCCACACACACACGCACACGCAGGCACGCGCGACGTACTATTTCCATAACTACAACTATCACACGATCTTCTTCTCAATTACTCTACTGCCACTGTTCAGAGGCTTAGAAAAATCTACACTCTGGTACGTTCTCGTGGGTTCAATTAAAATACGATCATATATGCAGGGAGACATCTTTGATACTGACCATACCAATTTGTCAAAATTGGAAGTACCGAGACAATTCAAACATTTTTCCCATCTCAGCCAATACATAAATATCAAACATCCGACGGACTTGGGCGACGACCTAAAAAAAAATAACCAGTTTCTTCAAACAGCATCCTTATTTGATATTATGCCAGTCGTTCAAAGTATATTTCAACAGCATCTTGCGACGCTCAATAAACTTAAATTTTTCCGGTACTTATCTTAAGTTTCGAATGCCATAATATCCTAATGTTTCTATTGTTTTACACATTCAAATCCTCTTGTTCAGAGTACATCTTCTTTTTCATATATGTGAACTTTTATTTTATTGCTCTGCTCACGCAGAAATATTTAGGAAATTATACAATTCATGTGTGAATTTAAGAGGTTTAATGTTAACTTGGTATTGACTGAAAATAAAATTTTCAAATTGAATAGGCGCGCGTCTTCTTGAATACATGAAAAAAAAACTAAGTCTACCGTTTTTAGACTCTTTTTCGTAAGAGTTTAATTTTCTTATTATTATTATTATTATTTTCATAATGAAGAATAATTTCTGAGTTTAAAGTGCTGGAAGTATTTGAAGTTGGGGAAGACCCAATTGAAATTTTTCCATTTTCAATAGAAAAAGAAAAATTTTGAACGCCCCTGAAATAAGGAAGAAACTCAATTTTTAAATATAAATTTTTAAATGGCAAACATCCAACTTTAAAATATTCTAATTTATTCCATTGAATTGAAATTACTTGAAATTATTCAAGTGTCAAAAAAATCTCAATTTTAATGCAGTCCAATTTATAAACTTCCAAATTTGAACGCCATCGAATTGCAAAAGAATTCAAATTTTACAACTTGTCTAAATTAACCTCTTAGAAGTTTCAGATTTAGAAGCACTTAAAATTTAAGGCCTCCAAATTTGAAAATAATTGTGAAAGCATTACAATTTTGAAAAACCATAGATTATAAAGCATTTTAAATAAATTAAATCAAATTTTTAAAAAACTTAAAATTCAAAGAATTCAAATTCATAAACGTCCAAGCGCGAGAACTTCAAATTAGCGACGCTTAAGAACTAAACCTTCCAAAAGAGAAATTTAATACTAACATTAGTAATACGTCAAGTAACATTAAAGTTACATTAGGCACAGTGTAAAATAATAATTTCGGAAGACGCGCGTGACGCACTGAACGATTTTTTTTCGTTAGCCAAAGGCCTGCCTTTAAAACTCGAGTCGCATGGTACAATTAGTAATGGCTCTAAAGCTTCTAAGCTGGCGCTTTTCGGTCTCGCCCCTTCGTTCATAAATTCACAAATCAAAAATCCAAAATCAAAAACCACTAAATTTCCCTTTCTTATCTTCTCCCTAAAAATAAAGTTCCCCCCTCGCCACTTTTGTGAGAATTCTCGCTATTTTAAATCCAAGATCTCGTAAAACTTAAAAAAGGAAGGATTCCAAGTTGTAATGGCATCTCACTGAAAGACAAATATTTCTACCAAATATACGGAAGCAAATCTTTTTTTTCAGTAGAAAAATGTTGGCATCTCTTTGGAAATTATTTTTCATTTCTCGAAAGCTATCCCATTCAAATACATAATAATTTATATCATTTTTAAGCAAGCATAAATTAAGCTTTCAAAAAATAAAATACAAATTCCAAATGGGACGGTAGCGGTTCTGCACAAATAATCCTGCACACCGGACTAAATATTTTGAACACAAAGTTATAAGTTAAATTTTTTCAAATTTAAATATACTCTACACGAGGAAATTCTACGCAGTATAACTTAATAGATAATATTTGTTTCAAATAATATATAAAAATTCTACACATACTAATACAAAAAAAACTGAAAAAGCATTATTGTATGCAGATTATTTATTTGTATAGAATTGAACGGTATTGAATTTAAAAAATATTATTTACTAAATTATGTGTAGAGTTTATTTAAATTCGTTTATAACTCGACTGTGACGAATTAAAAATATTAAGTTTGTCGAAATAGCTTGTATAAATTCCCTGTGTAGAGTGTATTTGTGCGAAAATTGCCGTCAATCCTTGTCCTCTAAATTACCATCTTGGACATTGGAATACCTAACTGAATGGTAGGTTTGAAATTAAATTTCTGCTGATGGAGAGAAGTAAATATTTTCCATTTAGGTGTTTCTTATTATATGAACAGTTTGTTACAAATCGATCGTATCACATTTATTTAGCCAAAGGACATTTCTATACAATTACCCTAAAAGTTATGACGCCAGCGCTTGAAACGCGGCTCAGTGAAATGCATAACATTCATTCGGTTTCCGGTCGGAAGTAAAGCACAATGCCTTTTCATCATCGTCGAGTCTCTTGTTATTATAGTTCATAGTCCGCATCATTTTGCATTGGTCTATCTATGTATATAACATACGCTAAGCAAAATCATTCGAATTGAAATTCAACTATACAACAACCACAGGGATTTTCTCTCTCCACCTTTTTTTCCCCCGTTTTCTCTACAGTTTTATAAAAGGGTCGCGTGTACTCGTAGAAAATATCTCTAGATTCTCGCTACCTAGATTCACTTCCGGTGAAAAAGACCATTCGACATTCTGACATTCGCCTTTCCTCCGGTTTAAATGCTCCTCTCGGGTCTCGGAAGATTTTATCTCTACAAAAAGGAATAGAATCAAATTGGCCCTATTTCATATTCAATCCAAGTCCGACAAAGGCGATTTGAGTTGTTACACATCGATTCAATCGAGAGACAGCTGAGAGTGAGCTGAATTGATAAACTGCAACTGTAACGGAAGTTGTGACTGTTATTCGCTAAAAATCACGATCTCGTATCGCTCGAACGGGAAAGGAAATCCTGCAAAGTAACTTAGTTATGATCAGTTTTAATTTACAAATTGCCAAATCAAGATTCGCAATCGATTATAATAGCAATAATAGTAGTATATAATACAGCTTCACTCAGATAAAAACACACATATTCATCTAGCATATTTATATCGCTTAAAATCCTGCTGCGGCGATTCTATTTAATGTATCATCATATTATTTTTATTGTTAATCAAACATGTAATTATTACTCGGTATCTTCGCTTATCCGTATCTGCGATTGGGTGCGAATTTTACGATCCGAGTGAGTATTCGACACCATACTTTCCAATCAAAACTTACAATCTCTCCAGTTGCCTCTTTTGTTTTCACACACGCAGTCACAATCATTCTCATCTCTACTTTCTCTCGTGTATTCTCTTTCATTGGAGTCGAAGTCAATCCACCGCGCGAGCCACTTTACCCACAGGTCTTACAATTACAAGGAATAAAGAGCACTTAGATTGTAAAAATAATAGTAATTAGTAATCATTATTAATGAATGGTAAACAAAAAAAAAGAATTATGGAATCGCTACTTTATTCGATGTAACAAAAATAGCTCAAAAGTTCATTCCAACAAATGTCCATTGTTCAACCAAAAGTCTCTCATTTCTAACGAATTCAAACATCGATAACTTCTTTGTACAAATTAGCAGCACTCAGACACATTCAAAAGTTTGTTCAATCTCTCGTTGACTTTCTGTCAGATTCGATGCGAATTCTATAAAACTAAAAAATCGTAGCCTTTGGATTTCTGTGATCGACACCCCCCCGAAGAGAAAAAAAATTAGATTTTCTTTTTATCCACGAGAAATATTTAGTCAAAAGTACACGAAATAGTATCGCCAAGCAGGTGTTCGCATTTAATCGACAACAAAAACTCCGTTTCATTTAAAATCCTATAACAGACAAACAAACAGTCACCGCAGTTCGGGCTTATTTCCGTAACAAGGGCGTAATATTGTACACTCGGCGGCTTAAGCACAGTGCTGATAATTAGTGGCTTTCTGATAGGCTAGCGAATCCAGGATCTGTTCTAAATTGGCCTTAAAATTCGGTGAAAGACATTAACGACCAGCACTGTGGTTTTTTTTTCTTTTTATAGTAAGGTCTTGCAAAGTAGTAGTGGTGGTGGATGCGATAATGGTAGGGGTGGCGGATAAGGGGATACGATAGTACCTACGGCAAAGCATTTCCTCGTTCAGGTTGGATGTGAAAATTGGCTGGAGGTCATGTTTGATTCAGTCCTGCATCTCTTCTGGCATTTCGTGGGGATTTAGGATTCCGGGAACGGCCATTTGCTGCCGCCTTTTGTCCTCCTGAGCTGTTCGTAACGCAGTCTCTCGCTCTTCCAAGTACAGGTCAGAATCGTCCTCTCCAGTGTATTCCTGAAAAAAAAGGTCGAAGAGTTAAAAAAAATGTCTTCTAGTTCTTATAATAGAAAATTCAATTTTTATAGAATTATCCTATCAAAAAAGTGGTGTAACAAGATCTCGCACACATTGTTTTCGAAAACCTAACTGTTTGCTATACTGCGTGAATATGACTTTTAGTGGTTTATTTATCTATTATAATCAAGATTACGAATTTTCTGCACCATCAATTTTTTGAACTAAAATTACAAAATTTTAATTGAAAATGATTTTTTAATTTTGGGAAATATTTCTGTTCTTAACATTTGGCTAATACGCTATAATTTGTCAACATTTTCATACTTTCAAAGAAATGAAATTATGTACAAAAACATGGAATATCTTAATTTACGAAGTGTATGCACTGTCGGTAACGGTAAAAAATGTCGATTTTCAACTAAAATAATGAATCTTTATTTAGAATAATTGAATTTTTGACCAAAAAGATAAATTTTCAACCAAGAAGATTAATTTTTACAAACAAAAAAAAACTTTCAACTGAAAGAGATAATTTTCAACCAAAAATTGAATAATTACATTTTTAGTCAAAAAATGAAGGTTCAAACAAAAAAATGAATTTTCAACAAAAATTATGGAATATTCAACTGGAATAACAGTTACATTTTCAGTTAAAAATAATTCCTTTTCATACAAAGAAAAAACAAGTTTTCAATTAGATAGCTCATTTTTCAACCGAAGAAATGAGTTTTTAATTGAAATGATGAATCTTCAACCAAAAAAATTAATTTTTAACACAAAATTTAACTTTCAACCAAGTAATTTTATTTCCAACCTAAAATATGAATTTTCAACTAAAATGATAAACATTTAACTTAAATACTTTTATTTTTAACAGAAAAGAAGAATGTTTAAACAGGAAGTTAACTTTAAAAGAAAAAGATAATTTTCTACTAGAAAAATCGATTTTTTTTACAAAATACGTGGATTTTCAACGAAGTAGTTGAATTCTCAATTAAAAAATAAACATTTTCACCAAATTGTTGAATTTTGAACTAGAAAAGATCAATTTTCAATCAAAAATGGAACAGATAACTTTTCAGTTGAAGAAATTTATTTTCAACCAAACTGATGAATTTCGAAGTAAAATTATGAATCTTCAACTGGAATAGTTGAATTTTTTACCAAAAAGATGAATCTTCAACCATAATGATTAATTAATTTAATTTTATCATTTTTTTAACAAAAAAGAAGAATGTTTAAGCAAGAAGTTTAACTTTAAAAGAAAAAGATAAATCCTCTTCCACGTCAGAATAATAATTTTTTAGGAAAATGTCTTGCTCCAGATCTGACTTACATTTTTTTAGAATACTGTGATCCAATTAAGAATTACACATAATTACATAGAAAAATTTCCTGTTCAAACTAAAAATTATCATTCCCGTTTCAAGTTAGTGAAAAATCTAAGATCCATAAACCGTTAATAAATCCGTTACCTAATAAAGACACACATATGCCCTACGACTGTAGATAATGTAAAAATCACTTTTCTAAATTGAACAAATTATTTGAATGATGAAAACTTGAATTTAACTTTGATCAGAAGTAAATTCCCAGGTTTTAAATAAATTCCCGGTCATTTCCCGGTTTTCCGGTCAAGTCGCCAACCTGCATCTCTTTGGTTGAAAATGTAACTATTTCTTTGAAAATTCGTCTATTTTGGTAAATATGTAATCTTTCTCGGTTAAAAAAGCAACTGATTAGTCGAAAATTAGTCTGTTTTGGTTGAGGATTGAACTATTTTATTAAAAAATTGTCTTTTTTGGATGAGATGAACTGTTTTTGATTTAAATTAAAAATCTTTTTTGGTTGAAATAAACTTTCTGGTTGAAAATTAACTTTTTTGTTGAAATTTTAATTTGACGTGACTGAAATCTGCAAAAATCTTTTTTAATTTTGTCAAGAATCTTAGCAATATCAAATTTCTATAACCTTTAAAACAAATAAACAACTAAACGTAAAAAATAAATTTGTATTTTTATTAAAAATTATTTTTCCCAAAATCGAAAAACTACAAACGCGCGAATAATTCTGCTAGTCATAGTAAATTGTTATGGATGGCAGGATTGATACAGAAGTCTGATTTCTAAATTCCAAGACGTTCCCAGGTTTTCCAAGTTCAATTTAAAAAAATCCAGTCAATTAAATTTAATTTCAAAACATTATACTAATCGCAGACTAATTTACCAACAGTTTTTTGCACAATTATTAAATATTGCGTATGAATTCGGAAATTTGATTAGACGTAAAGTACTAAAATTATTGTTAAGATTTTTAAATAGCTCCGTCTAAAAAATAAATCTTTATACAATAAAATGTATGAGAAAAACTTTCCAAACCGACCAAAATATTGTTTTTAACTCAATATAAGCAATATCTGTGAATCACAAATACTAAAAAAAAGGGTTAATATTATGTAGCAATTTTTCATTCATAATTTCTAAACGATGTCGTCAAGGTTTTGAAACTTTACTAAATTGGGCCTTGACATATGTTATCAAGATATTAATTAGAAAAAGTATATTAATTAAAGAAAATGTGGAAAATGACTGAGAGTGAAAATGTTAAACTTTTTGGCAATCAATCTGAAATAGTTTCCAGCATGGAAGTTTGTCTTCTTATTTTGCAAGTGAAAGAGGGTTGCTACAAAATTAGTATTTTAGCATGCCCTTTCTTTTCCAAAAAGTCTAGGTATTCACAACAATTTTTCAACTCAACTCTTGTACGTATCTCAAAAATATCAGGGATTAAAAAAATTAATTTATAGTAAAAAGTTGAAATTCCTCTTTAAATTTGAAAATATAACTCTAAGATATAAAAAAATTAAACTCCAAGAAGCAGCATCAATCAATTTTGGACAAGCAAGGTTTTTGCCTTTCGGAAAGTATTTTGTTATTAGAATATGCCGGAACTAAACAAAAAAGTCGTTCTATAGAGCGAATGTGTTTAGAAATATGTAGAGCGCGTTGATTCCAAATTAAATACGTCAAAAATTACTTGATTTTAGCATGAATTTTTAACTAAATTCAAAAAGACGATTAAAATACTTTAACAATAAATCGATCAATTTTATAGCCAGCCTCCATCGAAATCAACCTGAAGCGATAAAAATGGACAATGCAGGTGTAAAAGTTAGTTAATATTTTTATTCAAATCAATTGGTCGAAACTGTTTTTCCTTAATATTAAGACCGCCTCTAAACGTACGGACATTCCGTACGTTTATATACGTTTATAGCGAGGTCGTGTCTAAACGTACGGACCTAGCAAAGGGACATGGATTGTGTCCGTACGTATGGACACCACAAATGAATAGTTTTATGTTGCAATTAAAGTTATCGAATAAAAAAAAATACTAAAACTTACCCTGATTTGAACGAGGAAATCTCTCAAATGCTCCTTGAAGGCAGGGATGTCTTGATCCAGGTTGAACAAACCTTGAACTGTAATTTTAATTTGGTTGTCCGTTAAATGTGGAAACGCCGCCCTGAGGAGCCTCGCCACGAATTCTTGGACGTAAACAGTGTTGTCAGGAGCAGGACCAAGAGGAACCTGAATTCTTCCCAATTCCACTAGGGAGAACATGTACGCCAAAATCGTTGCGTGCATAGTCAGTCCTAAAACAAAAAGACAAAACAATTATATATTATTCGTGCTTATATTTATATTTTCATTTAATTTAAATAGGTAGTATGCATTTTCAAATGATTTGTAATTTCAAAATCTTTAAAATTTGGACGTTTCAATTCGATTATTCCAAAGTTAACTTGGATCTTTTCAAAAACTTAAAGTTTTCAAATGTTATGGATTATATACTTAATTAATTAATTAGTTATTTTTTCATTTTCCAGTCTGGTATGTATACTTCTTTTTAAAATTGTCATGTCCTAACTCAGAATTATAGTTCTTTTCGAAATTTGCCTGTTCCAAATCAGAGTCATAATTTTTACAAGACAAAATTGTAATCCTTTTGGAAAATTCACTGTCCCAAGACAGAATTATAATTCTTCTTGGAAATTTCCTCTTCCACGTCAGAATAATAATTTTTTAGGAAAATGCCTTGCTCCAGATCCTTGCTCCTTGGGCAGGCATCCAATAGAGGAACAGCGATGCTTCAGGATCCGGAGAAACATCAACACCCAGGTTTCTTTAAAACCCAAAGATCTAGCTGAACTGGACAACGAGCTTCGTGGAGATTTTTCCGAAAAATCCTACCTCTCGACTATCAATTGTGGTGTGTATAATGCAGCGAGAGCATTGGCGGATGCAAAACGTAAAACAAAACCAACGGCTGATCATAAGACCAAAAGAAGAATGCATCATCGAATCCGTTATTACATACTTGAGAAGTCAAAGCTGCTGACCATCAGGCAGCATATTATTGACAGAATACGGGTACTACATGACGTTAGAAGAAGACTAGAGTGGAGGGAGAGGTACGTAAGAAAAAACCAACAGTTTTCCTCTGACCCATCTCGACTCTTCCAAGATCCTCCAGTTACTGTCGACCATCCGCCCAAACCAGAGGAGGTCGAAGAATTTTGGAGAGAAGTCTAAGAAGTCCAGCATCTACTTAAAGAAGGCTCAAAGAACATAAATAGCTTCAAGGAACCAGATGGTCTTAAGTGGTATTAAGACCTTCTGGTGGAAGAAGTTTCCTTCAACCCACAAGCATCTGGCCCGCATTTTCACCTTATATCTAAAGTCGGAAGAGCTTATTCCGGAGTGGTTGGTGGAAGGGCGCACAGTACTCCTTCCAAAGATGGGCAACTTAGCTGACCCGAAAAATTAGAGGCCAATCACTGGTCTGAACACACTGTATAAGATCTTCACAGCTATCCTAAATACATAATAGAATTGTTCGGACAATCCAAACTGTGTGGCGAGAAATGTACGAACAACGCGGCTCAAAGAAAGGCGTAGCAAGATGTCGGAAGAACCTGCTCATCAATAGATGTGTCTGCAAAAACGCAGCATCCTACCAGCGCTTTCTATCGATGGCCTGGATTGATTACCGGAAAGCTTTCGATTCCAGCTCCCATAGACTCATCATCTGTCTGTTGGAAAGCTTAAAGGTTCATCCGCACATCGTGACGTGCATAGAGAGATTGATGCCGCTTTGGAAAACCAGATTTACTGTCTCATCTGGAAAACATCGTATGAGAACTAACACCGTCACCTTTCACAGAGGTGTCTTTTAGGGCGATACCATGAGCCCACTCCTCTTTTGCCTCACATTATTGCCACTATCTCTCGCACTTCGCCATTCCGAAGGGTACTTCTGCGGTGAACCTGGAATCCGAAAGCATAAGGTCACTCATGTATTTTACATGGATGATCTCAAGATCTATGCTAAACAAAGAAGAGGAACTACACCTAGCTCTAGGGATTTTCGACAAATACACTCACGAGATTGGAATGGAATTCGGGTTAGAAAAATGCGCCAAGTTTTATAAGCGAGGAAAACTTAATGACATCCCTGAAGACCCGGAGCTCGTCGACAGAAGCGCTATACGATAATTTAGCGCTGGAGAGACCTACACATACGTGGGCGTGCAACAGAGCCGCATTCAGAACGTGACATCTATAAAGGATACTCTCCGAAGCAGATACAAACGTCTCATCCGGCAGATTTGATCTTCCGAACTGTTCGCAAGGGACAAAGTATCTGCAACGAACATGCTTGCCATCCCGGTAGTACTCTATTCATTTGGAATGGTTCCATGGAGTTCCATGGTAAAGGTGGTCGCGGAATACTGAGCCTTGAATGTCTTCACAACAGGATTATTCTGGGTACAGCACATATAGTCGTAAATGGAAGACCTCTTCTTAAAATGGTCAAAAAAAAAGAAGAAGTGGGCAAAGGAGCGTTTCTGTACAAAGCAGCGGAGGAGGCTTCTGAAACACTCGGCCTTGACTTCAATATCAGGGGTGAGCAAAATGCATCTAATCCTATCCATCTCGAGTACTCACTCCTGAAGGGCCGAATTAAGAAAGCACAAGAGAAAAACTTCCGCGAACAGCTCCTCGACAAGAGGATGCACGGCATCTTCCACAGAGATATGAAGGATCAGTCGATGTCGTATGAGCTAACGTTTGCTTTCCTCAAATCACCCGGATTGAAGTCGGGCACAGAGGGTTTCATTTTGGCATATCAAGACGGTGATATTTCCACTCTAGCAGACCGTCGCCACATTTTAAGCCAATATAATTCAATGATATCTGCAGAGCGTGGCATGCACACTCTGAGCTGAAATTTTACCGCGATTTTACAATTGTACAATTTACTGCTTTGAGTGCACATCGGATTTCAAAGATTTGAAATGTTTCAAAATATTTTTAAAAATTGCAAACGGCATCACTTATCGACCCTTATCGAAAGCATCATTATCGACAATAAAGTCTTTTTCATTGTTCGTTTCATGATTGAACAAACTGAGAGTAATAAAATATCAAAACACTTTTAATATTAATTTTAATACGATAGAATGAAAAATCCCGGTCACTTAATCAAATTTCCAGATTCCCGGTTTTCCCCGTCAGATATACACACTGTGAAGGTTTAAAACAGTTAGAAAAACCCCTATCCCTTCCAAGTGAAATTTAAATCTAACAATCTAAATCCAGAAAAATCTTACCGGCTGTGTGTGAAGTGTCTGTCACTACACTGAATATGTGTTGAAGAATATCAGTGAAATACGTCTGGTAAAAGCTTTGTTCTGCTTGATCGTGCTGTTCGATGTTTTGTAGAAGTTGGTGGAGAATTTGCAAACCCGTGTCCGCCACATTTCTCATAGTATGTTTGAAAGCCCATATAATAGAGTCCAGGACTAGTTTGAACTGCGCGGGGGGAATCGAGAGGAAAGCTGGGAAACAGTGGACGTTCACTGCCTGAAATTGTCAACAAAAGCACCTCATTAATTTTCGTTCAAACAATGCATCATCTATATTGTTATTCAAGACTAAAATTAATAATAAAGAAGTTTATACCTGTAGCAAAAGGAAGAAATTCGTTCTGTGTTCGGGGAATTCCTCAAAGTCTTTGTTGATCATCTCTAAGGTGCACTCAAACACGGCGTCAAATATTTTAGGTACTTCACTCGTAATATGGCCTTCGAGTTTGTTAACGATCGTCGCCATAGCACTCAGCACTTCCGGTTCTCTGGCGCAGTGAACATTCGTTTTTTGATAATCTAGCAAAACTGCATCTAGTAAAGGAGGAATAAAGTTCTCCAAAACCTGTGGGAATTAAAATAAAATTAAAAGGACGTTGATGATATTAGAAGACATTAAACACCATGGTGTATTAATAGTATATCATTTATTATAAATTCATTAGGTTTACCATCTGGTGATCGTTCGATCTGCTGACCCAATCCGAAATTAGTTTGAGAGTTTCCTTCTTGACGACTCGCATACTTTTAATCAATGGTTGCTTCATCACCATCTCTCCGTTTAAGGCTATGGCAGCACTTATATTTTCACTCATGACCTTATAAACATTCAACATATCTAAATATATTCTGCCTAACTGCATTACGTAAGGATGTCCAAGGGCTTTACACGCTCGGACGTTTGTCTTGAGAATGCTAGCAAGCTGTTTCACAGCTTCCTGGTCCTTCAAAATGTCTACATTCTGCAAAAATTAAATACAAAATTGATCAATTGAAATACAGTAATTTGTAAAACATTATTTGAAAATTCTATTAGTGCACTTAAAAATCACGACTCTGTTTAGCGATCTTGCATGATAAGTATCTAGAATTAGACTTTATATTTCATGCTTCAAAGTTAATAGATCTGACAATCAATTACAATTTTCAAGGTACTGCTTCCCGCCCACTATCGTGACTCTATTAAAACGCTGATAAAGGTACTTCTTTATAATTAAAATCAGATTTAATTCAGTTTCAAATTAAGGAGGAACATGCGCAACTTCTAGATAATAATATCTATAAAGAAAAATTGTAAATACGTTCTTATACAATAAAATAGTTGAAAATATTAATTACTCTTTTCGAGAAATATCTACGTTTTCACACTCAAAAAGTCATAATTATGCACTGAAACATTTTCATAGTAGCTTTCTAATTCTCTGAATTAAATTAAATATGATTATTGAAGTTTTTATTGACACGAAAGAATCATAATTAGGTTTGGCAATTGAACGAGAGTTGGAAGCAATTTGACTTCATTTTTTGTGTGTTGTTATGTTGGTACCCTTGTTGTCATTCAAACTATTCAATTAGTTCGTTTTCCATCAAATTTTCGTACTCATACAACGTTGTGAAATTGCAGATAAATTTTCGTTTAGTTGAATTACACCACTTCAAAATTAATTACAGGGTGTCTACCGGAAATCCGCTTTCAAAATCCCGGATTTTCCGGATCAGAAGAAATATTTTTCCCGGTTTTCTCCTGTGATAATGTGCCTCGATTTCACACGTCCCTGTTAGTTAATAACGTATACTAAAAGATACTATAAAAGTTTCAAAATTAATATTCGTGTATCAGAATCTGTATGATTTTAACAAGACCAGTTTAGGATAAGTTTTGAAGAAAACATCTTGAAATGGAAAGTCAAAACATCAGGTGCATCAAAAAATGAGACATTTATTACTTCTAAATCAAAATTTAAAACAGGGCTGCATGAACGCTTGAAGGCGTGTAAGAGATCAAAATTGTGCTGATTTTTTCTTGGATTCTGCCAACGTCTGAACTTAGAAGAAATAAGTTGTAAAAATTCAAGAACTTCTTATACTTGAACAATGGATTTAAAAACGATTTTACAGTTTAAAATTATTACTACTTATTTGTTCTAAGTTCAAATCTTGGCAAAATCCAAGGAAAAATCTGCAGTTTTGTAAAAATGTCGATTATATTCTATAGAAATTTACCTTAATAAGCCCAAGAAAATTGTTGTATTGGTTTTTTCCCAATATTTCTGACAAAGTGGCCAAAAATATTTCAACCTGCTATTATTGGTTCAAGAAATTTTGTATCTTTCCTCCTACTTTTAGCAAAAACTCTAATCTGTTTTATTACAGAAATTAGAAGGCTTTATGCAACTAATTAAACCCATGTTCCTACACTTCTTGTGGGTAGTGTATATTGAGAACGTTTTATTTAAAAAGTTAATTGTATTATTAAATTGTCATGGCTATTTTATTTAATATTTGTTTAATTTCGTTATTTTTCTTAAACTTGTGAAAAAACCTGTTTAGTATGAAATATTCACTCGTCAAATTAATGATCACTCAAATCGAAACATACACAAAGTATACAAATTTTGACTTAGAAAATTACGAAACAATTAAAAGCACTCAAAATTGAAATTTTGTTAGCAAAATTTTTTATTTATTTATTTTTTTTTGATCAATTGCAAATATAAATTAATTGTGGATTTTTTAAATTGATAAACTGTAGTACAAGTATTAAAGATTGAACAAGAATTCATCTTACAAGACGATTATAAATCGAAAGCCTTAGGGGCTATTTACAGAATACTTTATACATTTTTTTTAATCCATGCAATTTAAAATTTGTTTTAATTTAAAATATGATTTTTTTCAATAATTCGTAATATTTGACTGTTTTTTAGAAGAACCAATTATAAATCAAATATGCGAAACTAAACAATTTAAAACTGAATTGTGTGAAATAAAAAGCCTTCAACCGATAAAGTTTTAGAGTGCTAAATTTAAACTTTACACGTTAAAATTTTAATTTTTTCATTTTCTTGAATTTGTAATTTGTGAGTGAAATTTTTTAATTTTAATATATAAATAATAATTGAATCATTATTGATTTTAATCGAATAAGATTAATTAATTAATCTAATTTAAAAAGTGGTTACTTTTACACGAAATTCAAAATCGTTCTATTCAATGTTTCTAAATTACAATTGATTCAAAATGATATAATTTTTACAATTTAGAAATTTATTGATTCATTCTTCAATTTAAAGCATCGTAAATGATAACGCGCATTTATATTTATGCCAGAAATCCTTTAACTGTTCAATTTATAAAACTTTGAAATTTCAAATTTTACAGTTTAACTTCATTTAATTCAAAATTATTCATAATGTTCAGAGCTTTCATTTTACACTTGTAAATTATTGAGCGTTCGAATTAAAAAAATGGTAAGCCTCAATTTTAAAAGTTTAAAATTCAAAATGAGTTAGAAGTTTTTAATTTCACTGATCAATAAAATTTGTTTGTGAATCGGGAAACGACCGGGAATTTTTTATCCCACTGTAGCTGCTAATCTGTAAAAACCCAAGACTAGACAGTGATCGGAAATTTTTTTTAGAATATATTTAAAAAAATATTTTTCCGTGATGTCTTGTTTATAAATAACAATCTTATCGACAACAAATAACAGAAATAAGCCAGAAAAAAAACCGCGTAAGAAATTTCTCCAAGTTTTGACTTTTATACTGGCATTAGTTGACAAATTTATTGCCTGCGCCATGCTTTTGTTAGTAAATTTCTCAGATTTTCCAACTTCTGTTTGGCTGACAATAAATCTACGACGTTTAACTCGTCATAAACTTTTACCATTTAATCGTATAATTCTATAATAATTTTGAGCAGAAAATAAACATTTCTAATTGAAATTTATAACTGCAGTTTTCCCGGATCTGTTCACGAAAAATTTCTAACAGCTTATATTTTCTACACAAGGTGGTAAAAGTTCTTATACTTTACAAAATGATGCCGAAACAATAAAAATTTAGCATATTTCAAGGGCATTAAAAATCTTGGATTTAACTCATTGCCTGTTCCTCCTTAAGTTTTCTAACAAATCTGAAAAAAAACTTACTATAACTCTCGGAATTTTATGGAGTTTTGATATCATCTTACCTTCGATGCTTGACTTATAATGTCATCCCAAACTTGATTCGGCAGTAGCATGTACTTTTCTATTAAGTGCTCTTGCACTATTGTATCGACCTGGGCACTAATCATGTAACCAACCGCTTCATAAAATGTATGCACCTTTAAAAAAACACACACACATTAAAGATTAAATTTAATTCTTTACTTTCATATTCCTACATTCAAGTTTTTGTAGTTATTTTCTTTATATTTTTAGCTCATTTACCTGTTGCGTCTGGAGATCACAAATGATACTGCTAATAGTAGATAAAATTTCTTCTATAAACGGCATGGCCTCGCCGACCTGCAGTGTGACGAAATGTCGTCTGCATTTCAGAGCAATCTTAATAAAAGTGTCGCATGCCATGTCCTGCACACCCTCATGTGTCTCTGAAAAAATGGAAGTGTTTAATTAAAATTGGACTGTTAGCATTAGTATAGTAAGTACTTAATATTTTAATTTTGTATACGACGATTAATCACTCACCATGCATAAACTCGAATAATTTATTGACAACGGTTTTCAAAAACTTCCAATGGGCTCGGAGAAATCTCGGATATTGTCCTACGACATACATAATATTACTGGCAATGATAGCTTTATTGTCTTTTCCCTTTTTCTGCTCGCACAAACCGAGTAAGTCCTTTATTACAGTCACTAGAAAACGTTTCTCGTCTTCTTCGTGCATCGCTCCCGAAATACTTCCTATCGCCCAACACAACTGCAATACAAATTATTCATTAATTGAAATATATTTTTGTACTTTCACAAATTCATCTATCTTTGTCAAATCATTGATTTTTTTAATCTTGTAAATCTTTGCGCAATCTTGAAATCTGGTGTACACTCAAAAGTTAAGTGGTCAACCCTCGTACTTTTCTTTTGCTAAAAAGTACTAAAAAGTATGAAAAATAAAGTGACAAAGTTTTTGAATTCCAACCCAGGGTGGCCGTTTGAATTGATGAAAAAATTCCCGGTCATTTACTGGTTCGCAAAAATTGTTCACAACCATAGAAATTAAAAAATGCAAACTCTTAAAACTTAACGGTTTTTTTTTCATTTGAAGTAATAAACACTGGAATGCCAATTAAATCACTCAAAGTGGAACTTTTGAGTTTTAGGATTTTTAAATTGACCTTTAAATTTTTTAATTCAAATGCTCAATAATTTAGATCTACACGAAAAAAAGTGGAAGCTTTCGACACTTTCCAAATTAAAACATTAAAATTAAATGACATTGAACTGCAAAATTAAACATTTGTAACTTTTACAAATTGAACGCTATCATTTTTAATACTCTAAAAAATAAAACATGTCTCTCCCCTAATTCGGTACAAAATTGAAAATAAAATGCTCCTCCCTATCATTTGAATGTTACAATTACCAAATTTGCCCCGGTCCACTCAATAAAAATGTCCAAAACGAAAAATTGGCCTCTTCAAATTTAGAAAAACTCCCGTCCAACTAAACAAAATGTTCACAACGAAAGACATTCTTATTTCAGTTCAGAAAAAATTGAAGACCAAGATTTTTTCTTCCCTTCGCATTCGGAAAAAAATTGACAATAAAAACATTCTTCCCTTAAACTCAATAAAAATGATATAAAAAAGCGGCTCCTTCCCAACTCGATACAAATCTTAAAACTATAAAATGTCCCTCTTCCGATTCTGTAAAAAGTAAATACTAAAGTTTTCTCATTTCAAACTTAATAACAATGTAAAAAATACAAAATTTGTCCACCTTTAACCCAATGAATATGTGAAAAACAAAAAAATTCCTCTTCCGATTCGGAAAAGAATTATATGCCAAAATTTCTTCCCATCCTTTTAAAATTAGGATTACGAAATTCAAACGTTTTTTTATACATAAATCCTTTTAAGTTGAATTATTTTACATTTAAGTTGTTCAAAATTAATAATTTTACTATGGTTATTTATACATCAAACTGCAAAACTTTCGCCTACAAATAAAATTGTTCTTAAATGGAGCAATTAAAATTGTAACGTTTGAAGTTTAAACTGAGCACTCTAAAATTCAACATTTTCAAGACTTTCTATTTCAAACGATTCAGTTTCAAATTTTCTTTTTCTTTACTTAAATTTTTTCAACTGAATGGGCTAAAAATTGAATATTTTAGACTCAAACAATATTTGAATAGGATTTCAACACTCGAACTACAAATCAGTTTCAAAAATCGTAAATTAATTTATATTTAAAGTTGATCAACTTAAAAAGTTTTTTGATCAACAATTTTTTGTTCAAGTCTCCAAAACTGCATTACATTTTTTTTGCATGATCGGTGAAATTTTGGCTCCCCCCCCCCCATGTAGCCCCTATCCAGTCCAAATTAAAACAATTCAAAACATTTAAAACGAACATTAAAAAAAAAGTTTAATTGCATTATATCATGTAATATGAAATCTGTGATATTTCAAGTGATTGAATAGATTTTTCTTCTGAAAATGTGTAAAATTACCGTTCGAAAAAGAAATTCACTGGCATTTCCCGGTCCAGTGGCCACCCTGCAATGTTGAAGATAATACCAGTCCTCAAGGCTGACATCTCGTGCATGCCTTTGAAAATTGAATTCTGAGGAAAATTAACTCACCGTGTTGAGATTTTTCCAAGACCATTCAGTGCCATTGACTTGATTCTGCAATTTTTCCGTCATGACTCTTTCCGTGTCAACATAGTCGAGATGCGTAAGGTACACAAGGGTTTCCCTCATGTTTTTATACAAATTAATGGAATCTGTATCCTTCATAAACTCCCTGACGACTTCGCCGTTCTCGTTTTCGACGACGAGAACTTCTTCGGGTTTGGCCATTCTGCTGATCATGATATATCTGACCTTGGTCAAAACCGGACAGTAGAACAATCTCCGAGGCGGGATAGTGACATTATTTTTCGTCAAGAAAAGAGGGGACGTGGACATGAAGGGATTCTCTCTGTAGAGGTCAGCTGCCAATCCGTTCCAGTATTCCAGGCAGATTTTGAAAATCTCCACCTCCTCGACATCCGAAATCAGAACGAGGTAGTGCAAGGCTTTCAACAGGGTCTCGTTGAGTTGCTTTTTCTCTACAAGTTGGCCATGCTCTTTCAAATAAGTGCAAAGGAACATCGCCAGGTTCTGGATAAAGTTTTGCTCCTGATCTTGTCCGAGCGCATAAGCGTCGCGAATATTTGTTTCCAGGGGTAACATTTGTTCCAGCTGTTGCATCGTGCTTGCGAAAAGAACTACGAACATGTCATCGTAATTCGTCACAGTTACGGCAGCGATTTCCGTCAAGCATTTCAACGTGACGTTTCTGAAGATTGGAACGTTTAAAAACTGCAAAAGAGAAGATGAAATGTCAAATAACAAGTACATAGTGTCTAGCGAAATTCCGTTTTCATATTAAGGTATTTCCCGGGGTTCTCTTGTGTCTTAATTTCGCACGTCACAATTCGTTTTAAACAGTAGTAAAAGATACTAGAAAAGTTTACAAAATTAATATTCTTTTATCAAGAGTACCGGTTTAGAATAAGTTTCAAAGAAAGTAGCTTGAAACGAAGTCAAAACATTATGTGCATAAGAAAAATGAGACATTTATTGCTTCCAATCAAAATTTTTAAATCAGACTAAACAATGAATTTATAAACAATTTTACAATTAAATTTTATTAAGACTTACTTGTTCTAAGATTAGCAACTAACAAAAACCAGGGTCCCATACTTCTTGTGGGTAGTGTATATGAAAAAAATTGTATTAAAAAAGTTAATAGTACTATTAAATTGTCATTGTTATTTTATTTAACATTTGTTTTATTTCGTTATTGTTCTTAAAATTTTGAAAACAATTTTACTATGAAATATTCGCTCTTCAAATTTATATATACACAAAGTATACATTTTTTCAATTAATTGCAAAAACTTCTATCTTATATGCATTGATTAAAAATAGTACACATTTTTTCAATTTTTTACACTAAAGTTAATAACTTTAAAACAGGGTGACCGCTGGACCGGGAATTTTGGAGAACGAGAAAAATCGGGAAATGACAGTGAATTTATTTTTTTAGCGGGAATTTTACAAACTTTTAGAAGAAAAATCTATTAAATCATTTGAAATATCATAAATTTTATATCACATAATATGAATGCAATTTTAAATAAATTCGGTTCTAACTTTTTTAAATGTATTTCTAGCATTAACAGTGGAAAGATAATTCATTTTACAAGAGGATTTTGGATCTGTTCAAAACTAAAGAATTTACAAATTTTAACATTAGATATTGAGCTTTTTCAATTTGAAAGCTTTAGTAGTTGAACAAAAGTAAACGTCCGAATGAAACTTTCTAAACTATTTTCAACTTTTAATAATTTCAAATTAATATATTCATAATTAAATGCTTTTATTCAACTTTAAATCGTATGTTCAAGTATGGTTTCAGTCTAAAATATTCCATTTCTAACCCATGCCATTTGAAATTTTTTTAAATTGAAAAAGGGACATTTTTCAATATTTAGCTATTTGCCTGTTTATTTAAGATAAGCAATTATAATTCAAATATACAAAACTAAACAATTTAAAACTGATTTACTGCAAGATAGAAAGCTTTGAACCGATAAAATTTTAGAGGGCTAAATTCAAACTTTGAACACTAAAATTTTTATTCTCATTTTTTCGAATTTTTAATTTGTATAGAAATATTTATAATTTTTATATATAAATAACAATTGACAAATTACTGATTTCAAACAATTTAAAATTGAAATAAAACTTCTATTTTAAAAAGTGTGTAGTTTAAAACGGAATTTAAAATTGTTCAATTTTTAATGTATTAAATCTTAAAATTGCTTCAAAATAACATAATTTGTAACATATATAAATTTATTGATACATTTTACAATGTAAAGCATTGAAAAATTATAACGTGTATTTATATATTTTAATCAGATGTCTTTTAATTGTTCAATTTATAAATATTTAAAGTCCCAATTTTTGTAATATAACGGCATTTAATTTAAAATTCTTCATAATGTTGAGGACTTGAATTTTATACGTGTAAATTATTGAACCTTGTTGAAACTCAGGACCATATTACGATCGGAAATTTACTAGAAAAACGAAGAAAATTCTTTTTCCGAAATTCCGTGTTTATAAATAACAAACTCGCAGATATAAGGCAGAAAAAAAAGGATGAGAAATTTCTCCTAGTTTGACTTTTATGCTGGCATTAGTGAATTTCAAAGATTTCCCAGCTTCTGATTGGCTGGTAAAAAATCGACGACATACACCGCTATACGCTTTTATAATTGAATCGTATAATTTTATAAGAATAATAATTGTACACAAAATAGAAAAATTTCTAATTTAAATGTATGACCACAGATTTTCCGGATCTGCTCACGAATTCCCGGCATTTTCTCGTATTTTTTAAGGCTTACAATATTCCCAGCAAATACCCGGATTTCCCAGGTAGCTGGAAAGTGTGCCGAACCAAACAGGTGACCTATATAGCATTGTAGTATTGTTTTAGCATAGTCAAAATCTGCACTGATTAGAATTTTCCGTTTGACAAATTTTTTTTATTCGAGTTTGAATTTTTAGTTTAGGCCAAAATTTCCAATAGGCCATCATAAACCGAATCGGTTTTTTCTCTGCAAAATGATTTTTTTAATAGCCCTTATATTTGAAAAGATTTACCCAGGTTTTGGTCGCAAAAGTTGTTAACAATGGAAATTCAGTGTTACAACAGGATCAACATCTTTCTCGTGAACGGTTAAACGGATTTTGATGATTCTTATGTTGACATTTTTGTGTCAAAACATACATTCCAGAAATTCTCCTTCTGAATATTAAGACACTGACTTAGTTTTTAAAATTACTCATTTTTTATAAACAAATTGTACTATTGTTCTCTGAAAAGAATTTTTTTTTGCAAGTTATTCTACCTTCTCTACGTAGACATATTTTTAGTCAGATTTCCTTGAATATCATATTCTTTTGTTCTCAAATAACCTGTGTAGTGCATTTTTTTCTTCTTTTTAATCCTTTTACAGGCGAACATCGTTTGAGATTCCAACAATAGTCCGTTATCATGTTCACATTCCATTTTCCACGATACCTACGTTCCATTTCTCGAATGTCTCTATGAAACCTTAACCCTACTCTTCACTGTAGTCAACAAATTTGTTTAGTAAGTAGTCAATATGTGAATCAAGGAAATGGAATTTTAATAAATTGGCACATAAAACAATGAATATCCCGTAAAATAATAGAAACTACTCAGTATTTCTGTTCACATTTCTCTCTAGAAAAAATGTTGTATAACGTGCAATAAAATTTTTTCTTTTGAAAGAAAAAAAGTTCAATTTGTTTATAAACCATTGATTTTTTTAAATAAATTCAATGTTTTTATATTCGGAAGATTTTTGAAATGTAAGTTTATAAACAAAAATTTCAACGTAAGAATCTTCAAAATCCGTTTAGCTGTTCAAGAGAAAAATGTTGATCATGTACCTTTAAATTTTCATTGTTAATAACTTTTCCAACAAAATTTTGTTTGCGAATAAAACCTGGGGAAATCTTTTCGAACCTAAGGGCTATTTAAAAATTAATTTACAGCGTAAAAAAACGAATTTCGATTTATGGTAGCCTACTTGGGGTAATTTGGCCTAAACTAAAAACTTGAATTTAAAAAAAATGGTAAACAGAAAATTCCAATCAAAACAGATTTTGATTATGCTAGACCAATATTACAATGCTATAATAGGTAGCTTTTTTCGCTTCATGGACTTTTTTTGTGGGTCCGCATTACTTTCTAAGGAAATAATCATTTATAAACTACCTTAAATATCAAAGTAGTGATCAGCTTTGTCTCAAATATGTATCCGAGAGGAATCCAATTGAGAAATCTGAGCAGGGTTTCTAGAGTGACGGCGACGAGTGGAACATTTTGCGAGTTGTCCATCACGAATTGGCAGAGTTGAAAAATTTGCGAGAACTCGCTGCACATCGTGTCTTTCAGATGTTTCGCTTTTGTCTGTGTCATCTGCCCACTTGAGAAGTCGAAGACTTCCTCTGACAAAAGTTTTAAAATGGCCATGTTATTCTGACAAAGGCTCTCATTCGTTTTACTCGCCCCGACGATGTCCCCGATGAACGACTCCCAGTTCTTTGGCCATTCTCGCTTCAGAACCTGAAAAAAAAACCAAATGTTTAGTTTAGCTTAACGAAGCCCTCCGAAATTGCAGTCTTTCAATTCTTTCTGGAACTGATTTACCTGTACAAGAATCATGTTGAGTTTGTTCAGATAGACTTTGGAAGTCTCCATGGTTTCGGGGTCGCTGCTCGTTTTGATAATCAAGCCAACGATATACTTTTTTATCCCCTCGCACTGGTTTCTCGGTAGGACTTTCCATCGCGTCTTTATGACTTGTTCCAGTATTTGTAGCGCATAATATTTAGTTTGTTGATTCTAAAACAGAAGTTGCATGAATTTATTGAATAAGTCAAAGAAAAAAATTTAACCTATAGTTGCAATCATCTAGTTTGAAATTTATAAATTGGGTATAAGGATTGGATATTTCAGGTACCTGTGAATATTCTAAAATTGTATCGACACGTGTCCACGCATCTGGATGTTCCTTGAGAGTAGTCAACACTTCTTGTGCCACTCGCTGTTGCTCCCCTATTCCCGTGTACATACATCCTACTATAGTATCGAGAAGCGTTATATCCAATTTCTGGTTAAAGTCCAGCAACTTGGAGGCTTGCTCAGCCAAAGTTGCCATTACGATTAATTAAAGAATTCCTTTTCACACGCAAACTGAAAATAAAAATTTTGTTATGCACACAACTAAATTTTCATTCAAACGAGGAAGAAATCTAAAAGCAAAACTTGATTCAGGTAAATTTCATCCCTTCAAATTTTTAAATCACTATTCACCAATTCACAAATAATCTTCCTTCGTTTTTTTTAAATTTTGTATGTAAGACAGAAAAGGAAGTGTTTATAATTGTAAATTAAAAACCAATTTTAGGGAGGTTTTTGAATAATATTTCCTAACCTATAAAACATAAATCAGTTGAGAATTAATTTTAAAAAAAGGATTCCGTAAAGTTGAATATATAAAAAACGAAAACCTAAGTTTCATATTTTTAATGTTCTTAATTTTAGACTAGAATTTCTTATCAAATCTCGGAATGTTGTCCCGAAAACATGACCACGAAAAACACTATCTCAGGTTTACAAAATCAAGACAAAAAGACAGTTGAAAATTACTAAATTACAACGGAAACAAACATTCTTTCTTTATAAGACTTTTTTCAGTTTTTTTCCACTCATCGACCTCGTGTGCAAAAATCCTCTTTTGAATTCCTTCTCTCCGGTTTGCCAGATCACAATAAAAAAACCGCTCCAAAAAGAATTTTTTTCCACTACACTAAAAACAATTATTTTCCATGGCAATTGTGACACCCAAAAACTTTTAGTCCAATTAAACCAGGAATCCAAAAATACAACGATCGCAACGGCAAAACTCATCGACTGGAGCGATCTCATAAATAAAAAAATCCACCAATTTAGCCCAAACATTCCCACCCGACTGATTCTTCTTCCCTAATTGATTCGGCAACTCAAAAAACAAAACAACCCTCGACAAACGTTTTCTAATCACGAAGAGAAAAATGATAAATAACGGTCGGCAGCGCCAGTGGATGAACGCTCGTCTCGCCGAGCAGCGTCCCCGTAATCAGCGTTTTTGCTAAACGCCGAAAATCTTGAAAATCACCTCAAGAAAAATTCTCCCAGGGCGGGAATTTCCTCGGCGAAGATGTCCGCCCTCGAAAATGAGACAAAACGTGCCTCTGGGAGGTCACCGCACTGCGACCGCTCGACCTAACCTACATTTGTCACTCGCCAAAAGGGTTATGCGAAAACCGGTGAATTTCGAGTTTCCCTCCCGACCGGGTTCACCCCCCAGGAAGTCGAGGGTCCCTGGTTGCCGAAAAGACACGCAGACTCTAAAAATCAACGGGTTTTCCTATGGACTCGTGTGTTTTAAGGGCCCGGTCGCTGTTTTGCCATTGCGTCGTTGCCGTTGACGAGAATACATCTCTCAATCTTCAAACCTACCGTTTCAACTGCCACACACACAGACTTCTTTCTCGGTCGTAAAAAACACTCGTTCCGCACCGACAATTGCGATGCGTCCAGATAAATAAAAGGATCAAACACACCAACGACCGATTCCCGCGCGCGACCAACTTCGTTCCTCGTTTTCACACATTCGCGTCCATCTCACTTGCCACGGACCACCACAGCCTAACAAATGTTCCAAGTTCATATTCTGCTCACTACTCTACCAGTGGCGTAACTTTACTTCTGTAGGGGCCCCTCACTTTTCTAGACCAAAAATTCAAAATTAACGATTTTCAAATTTTCAAGAGGTTCACAAATAAATTACTTTCAAAACTAAACCTCCGTGATATAGAGATTCGCAATTTCGAATTGTGAAATTCAAAAAATTACACTTTACATGTCTTGAAAATTCAAAAACTTTCAAATTAGTTAATTAATTAAGGGCATATTATATTATACATAGGGCACGTGATCAGATTTCTACCTTGCCCTAGCGGACCGGGTGGACGAAAAAGGGCACGTGACCTACTACTGCGTGACCATATAGTGACATTTCCGTAATATCACAATAAAATGAATAAAATTAGCAAAATGAAAATTAAGTTGTTGCAAATATTTTTAATTTTATGTGGTAACTCTTTTAATTGATCCAAAAAAATTGTGAAATGACAAATTGGCGACCACTTTTAAACAATTTTTGAAAGTGGATTTTCTCAAAAACTCAGAAATCATCTTTTTATGTTTTCAAAATTCGATGAAAAAGTAAAGATTTTCTGCAAAGGCCCACCCTTTTTTTCTTATATTTTGCATACATTTTCTGCTTATATAAATAAGGCATTTTGTTACTTTTATAGGAGCTTAACCCTGTTCGAGTCAGACAAAAAACTTTGTTCTGATATAATTTTTTTTCTCGTAAACGATGCAAAATATCACAGAAGAGCAAGAGATATTTTTTGTATAAATTTTCTATGTGTGTAAACTTTTTCCTGAAATTTTTTACCCTTCTTCTAAGAAAAATACAAAAATTGGATTTTTCAAACAAAAAAATTTCCGATGTGAATCAGTAATTTCCCAAAAACAAAACCCGCGATATATGTGGTACATATCACCACCTGATAAAAAAAGAAACAGGTTGAAAAGTGACTTTTTCTTCCACTATTAATCATTTTAGAAAAACAGCTGCGATTTTTGCATTTTTGAAGTTCTTTTGGGAATAATGGAAAGAGCAAGAAGTCCCACATTGAATAAGAAAAAATCCCAAATACCGAGTCTAGTTTGAAAAATACTACATTTTGAATACACTTTCTGTCAAATTTGGAGAATTCGCAGCTAATCTTCGAATTATTAGAACAAATCTGAAAACAGTTTGTTGATTAAACTCTGAAATGCGTGTTCCTTTATTTTTACCATAGAATGATGTCTCTAAATACCGAATCATTCTGATTTAATAATGTTTTTAAACTGAACACTTTCTAAATTAGAACTTGAATTATTTTTATTTTAAATCGCTTCAAAAGTAGAAATTAAAAAAAATTTGAATGGCACAATTAAAGTTGGAACGTTCAAAGTTTAAATTTAGCACTCTGAAATCTTAAAGATTCAAGGCTATTCCATACAATTCAATTTCAAATTGTTTAATTTTGCATATTTGAGTTGTAATTTCCCATTTTTAATAAAAACAGTCAAATATTGATAAATATTTAAAAATTGCCTTTTTTGTAACTAAAAAAATCAAATTTAATGGGTTAAGAATGGAAGTACGATCTGAAATTAAATAAATCAGAAATCTAATTATTTGAAGTCATTTTAAAATTTTTAATAATTTATAACGTTCCAATAGGACATGTATATTTACTTAACTATACAATGCAGAAACAAAGAACCGACTCAAAAATTGGAATCGGTGAATCCGCAAGCTTAATTATTTGGCATTTTCAAAATTTTCAATAGCGATTGATTCACTGCGATTTCAAATTTAACGTTTCATTTATTTATTGGCCATCTATTTCTCTGATATGCCTTATATATTTATTTACCATGAAAATACATAACAGAATCTGGCACTCTGTTATAAACTTTGTTTCACTAGCTCACAGTTTTACAATTTTTAAATTTTATGTTTAATATGAGAGCATAACTTCAAAAGTTTCGATCTGGTTAACAATGTCGAAAAATGACAAAATTTCTCTTTAAACGAAGTTTTCTCATTCACGACATTTGAATCGAAGTTAGCAGATTAGAATAGAAAATCATTTATATGTTGAAATCCGATTCAAATGCGTCATTTCGCGATTCAGGAGATCATTCAATCCGCTTTCCTAAAAAAAAACTATTTATTTTTAACAGATTCAGAATCAACTTGTAAACACAATTATTGTTCAGTATTCAATGCTCTAACTATATTAAAAAAATTTTAATCAGTAATTAATTGATGTTTACAGTTCACCGACATAATACGTTTTTCATCAAAACTTTAAAATTTTAAACACCTTTAATTTTTAATTAATAGCATTAAAAAAGTTCAAATTGAACATTTTTTAAGTTGCATTGTATCATGTGATAGGAAATTTGTGATGACTGAGTAGATTTTTCTTCCATCTACAAATTTGTAAAATTCCCGGTCAAAAAAGGAATTCTGTCATTTTCCGATTTTCCAGTCCAACGGCCACTCTGAAAATTAAGGTTTAGTATTTAAAGAAGCTTGGCTTATTCACGCAAAAAAAAATATTTCAACAACAAAAGATTAAAAAACATTTTGCTATCGAGTATTTAGGTCCCCTAACCAGGTGTACAGGCTCCCCCACATTGTAGTTACGCTACTGTTCTCTGCTCCCCATCCACTCGAATTCAAACATTTTCAGACCCACATTTCAAACGTGAGTTCCCAAAAACTTAAAAAAAATCACTTTCACATCAGACACAAAAACCACAAAACCATCAACACGTCGAAACTTGTCACAGAAACGCATATAAACCGTCACTTTTCGAATTTTGAAGGAAAGTTGAAATACACCGGCCGTGAAAACTAAAAACTCATTTTCGGAAATTGACTAGTATTTACTCAATCTATCATGAAAGTTTTCGATTCGTTTTGATTAAGATTAAATGATAATTGTTGCAATTTTATTATCCTGAAAATATACGGGTAGATGTTTTTTTTTCTTGAAAATTGAGTTTTTTAGTTTTTGCAGGCAAGTGACCCGATGACCGATTACAGTCTATTCCGTATGGTGAAAATTCGCATTCTTTCTCTTTTTCTCCGTCGTCATCTCTTGCATTGGCTTTCGCCGCTTTCGCTGTTTTTCGTCGATTGCCAACGAAGGAAGAACGGAAGAACTGCGTTCATCTGTCGCGAAGTGACGATACCCACCGAGGCCGTCTTTGGTGAAAACCTCCGTCGCTTCCTCTTGATTTTCATGCGAAATCGTCTCTAAAAGTCCTGCGTCCGGCGAAAAATACGCGTGTTAAACCCGCTGATACGCCACTCTGTCTACGTAACCTCTACGTCGCACCGAATCCCAACCTAAAGATTTTCGAAAATAATAACAAGATGGCTGTGCGTCTTTTACGCTACCATTGCCAAGAAACAAGATTTCTGATTGGTCGATTTGCGGTATTTCAACCAATCAGGGAGGAGGTATTTAAAGAGCGAGAATGACGTTTGAAGTCACGTGTTCAATGCGTGACATTTGTCTGCATTTGAACCCAAATTCGACGCTTTTTTCCGCAAGCTTTTTTTAACTAGAAATTATTAGAAAACGGGACTACAGAACAGTTCTGTAACTTTTCCATAAAACTTTCTGTAATCAATTAACATCTTTAAATGTTCTATAATGCGCGTTACTGTGTCAAATAACAATTATATGTAACTGTTATGTAATAGATATAGAACATGTTCTATATACAGCTACACTTTAAATAACTGTTAAAAGGATAATACATTTTAAATTTTGAATTTGAAATTGCTTTATTCCGTTTAAAAAAGATTAAATGTTAAAAATGTTACCGAACGCCCAGCTAGAATATTCTTGTTAATAATTTATTTGCCTTGTATTTCTATTTTTCCCCTTCTTTTTGCAATTATATTTTTAGTTTAAAATGTTATTGTTCCAAGAAGTCATCCTTTTTTTAGTTAAAAATTCCTCTTTCTGAGTTGAAAATTCAACTACTTTAGTAGAAAAATAATATATTTTTTTGTTGAAAATTCATATTTTGGTGTTGAAAAATAAACTGAAATCTTTTTAAATTGAAAATTCATATTTTGGTGTTGAAAATTGAACTGAAATCTTTTTAAATTAAAAATTCAACAATTTTTTTGTTGAAAATTCATATTTTTTGTTGAATTCAATTGTTTTTCATTAAAAATAAAAATATTGTTTGGTTGACATGTCTACTATTACATTATTCGCTGAGAATTCATATTTTTTTGTTGAAAATTCAATTACTTGGTTGAGAGTCAAACCATTTTTTTCAAATCACTTTTATGGTTGTTGAAGATTTATCACTTTAGTTGAAAATTCAAGTGGTTTATAGAAAATTCGTCTTTTTGATTACAAGTTAATTTTTTTAACTGAAAATTTATCTATTTCAGTTGAGTATTCATCATTTTAGTTGAAAATTCATAACGTTAGTTGAAAGTCTAACCATTCGGTAGAAAGCTATATTTTTAATTAATTTTTTTAACTGAAAATTTAACTATTCCATTTTTGGTTGAAAATTGATTTTATCCAATGCAAAATTTAACTACCTTGATAATAGTTTAACCAGTTCGTTGAAGATTTACTCTTTTGGTTGAAGGTTCATCTCTTTGGTTTTAAATTATTTTTTTAACTGAAAAAGTAATTTTTCCCTTTCTTGTTTGCTAAAAATTTACCTTCTTGGTTGAAAGTTAGTCTTTTTTGATAGAAAACCAATTTTCTTGACTCAAATTTCCTATTTTTTGGTTAAAAATTCAACTAATTTGTTGAAAAGGCATATTTTCTGTTGAAGATTCATAATTTTAGTTAAAAATTCAACTCTCTGGTTGAAAATTAAACTGTTTTGTTGAAAATTCGCCTCTTTGTTAGAGAATTAATATTTGCGAGTTGAAAATTCAACTATTTTATAGAAAATTCGTCTTTTTGGTTGAGAATTTATCTTTCTTGGTTAAAAGTTGAATTACTTTGTTAATAATTTTTTTTTGTTTTATTTGCAGATCCATCATTTTAGTTGAAAATTCATCTCTTTGGTTGAAATAAGTTTGATTATTTTATTCGAAATTCTTTTTTTTTAGACAGATTTTTTATTACTGAAAATTGAACTTTTCCATTTCTTGTTGAAAATGTATCGTTTTTAGATATAAATGCGTCTATTTTGGAAGAAAATTATTCTAGTTGATTCGTCCTTTGGTGAATAATTCAACTTTATAGGTTGAATATTAGACTATTTGGTTAAAAATTTAACCATTTTGTTGAAAATATTAATTCCTTTTTTTATTGAAAATTTAACTCATTGGTTTGAAGTTTAACTTTTCAAATGAAAATTCGATTATTTGATTCAAAATTCATCTTTGTATGTAGATATTCCAGTATTTAGTTAATAATTCAACTATCTTGTTGAAAATTAAATTATTTTATTGAAAATCCAAAAGTGTTTGATTCAAAAGGGTTTTTTTCTCGAATATTCAACTGTTTTGTTAAATACTCGCCTATTTGGGCAGAAAATTCGTCCTTTTGGATTAAAAATTAATATTTTTTTATTGAACATTCTTCTAAAAAATACAATTATTTGGTTGAAAATGCAACTGTTTTTGGTTGACGTGTAACCGTTTTTATTTGAAAATTCCACCATTTGGTTGAAAATTTATTTCTGTAGGTTAAAAATTATTATATTTTCTTGAAAAAGTTTAATTATTTTGATGAAAATTAAACTGTTTCGTTAAAATATCATCTTTTTTGGTCGAAAATTCGCCCTTTTGGATTGAAAATTCATTTTTTTTGTTTGAAGTGAATAAATAAATTTAGAATTATTGTATTTCACTCATAAAAGAGACTTTATATTAAAAATGTTACAATAAAGATTAAAATTCTGATCTTTTGAAAATTAATATATAGTCATCAGGGAAATTGAAAAATTTGTCAGGGAAAAATCAGGAAAAAGTCAGCGTAATTTTTGAAATATTTGTTTATAATTTTTGCAGTTATAATTTTTTTACTACTATTAAAAGACCTTTCGAGTTTTAATTTGAAAGATTTTTAAATTATTTAAATTTGAATTTGTTAAATATTGTATGTTTGAATTGAAAAATGTTTAATTGTAAACTGTTCGCTGCCTCTTAAATGTTTTCTTTCAATAAATTAAATATTAATATTAATATGATATATTAATTATTAATATATTAATAATTAATATGATATATTAATTATTAATATATTAATAATATAATAATATTATTACAGTATGAGTATTAAATTGTAAACCAAAATTCTTACTTGTATGGTTTAGAGCAACTGACTTTCTCCAAATTATCAACTAATCATTTCAGTTTGAGAAGAATTGTAATTAGAAAAGAAAATTAATTTAAATATTTCAAATTAGGCAAAAATTAAACCCTGTCTTAGATTTGCCAAAAACATCTGCTTCTTGTCACCTTTTCACATATGTCAGATGGTCTACTAGCCTTACATAAAACATCGGTTAATAATATGGCCGTTGTCGTCTGGTCTGGGATGTTTTGCTCTCGGAAATAATCATTTCATCTCAGGTTTTCGGTGCTAAAATTAAGAAATGTCCTGCGAGATTAAAAAGGTCGCGAATTTGGCAGATCCAGTTGATGTGAAAAAGCGCCTTTTGGGATTTAATGCCTCAAAATGTGAGAATTTTTATAAAATATGATGTGCTTATGGTTACCTGTCATCGACGATCATATGGTTAAATATTCGAATTAATTTCCAGTGAACCACGTACCTGATGATGAATTGCCACTGCAGGATATTCTGATTTCCTTTTCACCCGCTGGAGACATTCTTGCTTTGGCGTGGAACACGAGAGTCGTCATTTTAACATGTAAGTTTCAATTTTACATTTTTTTCCTTTGTTGGGTGTCTTCATTACTCTGTTTCGCTTCTGTTTCATGAGTTTGTATCTACTACAAATAATTAGATAGCAGATTTCCCCTTTTTCAAACAATAATTCGCATCATAGTATTATAGTTTTGTCTTTTTCTTAATCATTTTTTTTAATGACACAGAATTTTTGAGGTTATTAATGGTAGACATCTTTTGGTAAACAAAGGGTTCCATAAGATTTCATTTTTAGCATTTTTAAAATCATTTTTAGAAAGTGAATGTGAAGTGTTCTACGCTTAATTAATAAAATTAATATTCAAATTATCAAAATGAAATACATGATGACTGAAAGTAACTGAAAGTGAAATTATTTGAATTTAGTATTTAACGTTCAACATTTTGTCGTTTCCAATTTAAATTCTTCAAAATTGTACAATTTTAAATTAAAATCCCATATACCTAAATAATTTCAAAATGGAAAAAGTCAACATTGAAATAATGTCGTGTTAACAAAATTCAAAACTATTTGGTTCCAATAATTTTAATTTAAGTAATTCAAAATTGTATAAATTATCAGTTAGAATTAAAACGTCCAACTCTTTTTTCGTTTCAAACACAAATTATTTTAAATGATACAATTTCAAATTAAAGTCTTATATGTCTAAATAATTGTAAAATAGAAAAGGTTAAAATTGGGAGAATGTCGTATCAACAACATTCAAAAACATTCGGTTTTAATTGTTTTAATTTAAATAATTCGAAATTATATACATCATTATTGAAAATTTAAACCTTGAACATTTTGCCTTTTCAATTTTAAATTGTTCATAATTTAAATATTTTTAATTAAAATCCCATGTACCTAAATAATTGTAAAATAGCAAAGATTAAAATTGGAATAATGTCGTGTTAACAAAATTCAAAACTATTTGGTTTCAATCGCTTTTCGCTTTAACTCAAATAATTCATTTTGTCGTTTCAAATTTCAATTGTTCAAAATTGTACTATTTTAAATTAAAATCCTTTACAGCTAAATTTTTTTGTGAAATAGAAAAAGTAAACAATTTTTAAATGTCATGTTAACAAAATTGAAAACTGTTTGGCATTAATTTAAATAATTTGAAATTGTACATACATCATTATTGAAAATTTAAACCTTTAACATTTTGTCGTTTTAAATTTAAATTGTTCAAAGTGGTGCAATTTTGAATTGAAATCCTATATATCTAAATAATTGTAAGATAGAAAAGGTTGAAATTGGTATAATATCATGTCAATAAAATTCAAAACTATTTGATTTTAATTTAAATAATTCGAAATTGTATGAATTATCATTTACAATTAAAGCGTCCCATATTTTGTCGTTTTAAATTTAAATTGTTCAAAGTGGTACAATTTAAAATTGAAATCCTATATATCTAAATAATTGTAAGATATAAAAGGTTTAAATTGGAATATCATGTCAATAAAATAAAAAACTATTTGATTAATTAATTAATTTGAAATGGTGTAAATTATCATTTATAATTAAAATGTCCGTCATTTTGTCCTTTCAAATTTTAATTGTTCAAAACTGTACAATTTTTAATGGAAATCCTATATATCTAAATAATTGTGAAATAGAAAAGTTTCAAATTGGAATAATATCATGTTAATAAAATTCAAAAATATTTGGTTTTAATTTATATAATTCGAAATTGTATAAATTATCAGTTAGAATTAAAACGTCCAACCCTTTTTCCCTTTCAAATTTAAATTGATAAAAATGGTACAATTTCAAATTAAAGTTCGATATGTCTAAATAATTGTAAAATAGAAAAGGTTAAAATTGGGAGAATGTCGTATCAACAACATTCAAAAACATTCGGTTTTAATTGTTTCAATTTAAATAATTCGAAATTGTATACATCATTATTGAAAATTTAAACCTTGACAATTTTGTCGTTTCAATTTTAAATTGTTCATAATTTAAATATTTTAAATTAAAATCCCATGTACCTAAATAATTGTAAAATAGCAAAGATTAAAATTGGAACAATGTCGTGTTAAAAAAATTCAAAACTTGGTTTCAATCACTTTAACTCAAATAATTCATTTCGTCGTTTCAAATTTCAATTGTTCAAAATTGTAATATTTTAAGTTAAAATCCTTTACAGGTAAATATTTTTGAAATAGAAAAGGTAAACAAATTTTAAATGTCAGGTTAACAAAATTCAAAACTATTTGGTTTTAATTTAAATAATTTGAAATTGTATACATCATTATTGAAAATTTAAAACTTGAACATTTTGTCGTTTTAAATTTAAATTGTTTAAAGTGGTACAATTTTAAATTGAAATCCTATATATCTAAATCATTTTAAGATAGAAAAGGTTCAAATTGGAATAATATAATGTTAATAAAATTCAAACATATTTGGTTTTAATTTAAATAATTCGAAATTGTGTGAATTATCATTTACAATTAAAGCGTCCCACATTTTGTCTTTTTAAGTTTAAATTGTTCAAAGTGGTACAATTTTAAATTGAAATCCTATATATCTAAATAATTGTGAAATAGAAAAGGTTCAAATAGGAATAATATCATGTTAATAAAATTAAAAACTATTTGATTTCAATTTCATTAATTTGAAATTGTATAAATTATCATTTATAATTAAAACGTCCAACATTTTGTCGTTTCAAATTTAAATTGTTTAAAATCGAACAATTTTAAATTAAAATCCTCTATATCTAAATAATTGTGATATAGAAAAGGTTAAAATTGGAACAATGTCGTTTAATAAAATTCCAAACTATTTGGTTCTAATTTCAATAATTCAAGATTTTATAATTTAAAGCAGAAATAATATTAATACTTGACCGACTATAAATTCAGAATACTTAAAATCGAAGTGTACGATTCTCTCTTGTTTATAAAATACATAAGTTGTTCAGATTTAAACAATTACCAATTAAAGGCCTTAATAATAATTAAAGTAATGTTAAATTAAAAATATTCAAAGAATAATTTCAATGAAACTTTAAAAATTAGAGAATTTCAAGTGAAAGCAGCGTTCAAAATTCAGGAACTAATAATTATTTTAAGTTTGAATCGTTCAAACTTATACATTTTTAGTTTTTAATTTGTAGTAGTAAAAGTTTGTGTTTGAGAGCCTCGAAGTAAAGTGTTCAATTTGGGTGGCTTCTTCTCTTATGTTATTGTTTCAAGAAGTCATCCTTTTTTTAGTAAAAAATTCCTCTTTCTGAGTTTAAAATTCAACTACTTTAGTAGAAAAATAATATACATATTTATTTGTTGAAAATTCATATTTTAGTGTTGAAAAATAAACTGAAATCTTTTTCAATTGAAAATTCATATTTTGGTGTTGAAAATTGAACTGAAATCTTTTTAAATTAAAAATTCAACAATTTGTTTGTTAAAAATTAATATTTTTTTGTTGAATTCAATTGTTTTTCATTAAAAATAAAAATATTCTTTGGTTGACATGTCTACTTTTACATTATTCGCGGAGAATTCATTTTTTTAATTTTTTGGTTGAAAATTCGATTACTTGGTTGAGGGTTAAACCATTTTTTTAAAATCACTTGTATGGTTGTTGAATATTTATGACTTTAGTTGAAAATTCAAGTGGTTTATAGAAAATTCGTCTTTTTGATTACAATTTAATGTTTTTAATTCAGGAACTAATAATTATTTTCAGTTTGAATCGTTCAAACCTATACATTTTTAGTTTTTAATTTGTAGTAGTAAAAGTGTGTTTTGAGAGCCTTGAAGTAAAGTGTTCAATTTGGGTGGCTGTTTCTGTGTAATTGTATAATTTTTAATGTTCTACGTTTGGAAATGTAGATGCTTCAAGTTTTAAAAGAATTTTTAATGAGAATATTTAGTTCAATTTTGATAACAATTTCATGTTTTTCTTAAAACCAAATTAAAAAGCTTTAAAATTTTAATTTACGAAAAATATAGTCAGTGATATTTCAACCAAAAAAGACGAATTTTTTTTTCATTTTACTTTAATAACGGTTTAAACCTTGATACAATTGAAGTATAATTTGCTATAATATATCATAATTTCATATTCGTTAGGAACCTATATAAAGGATTACTAATTGTTAAACAAGGCTGAGGAGTGCCGTATTGAGTGATCAAGTGGACGCAATATCAGATTTAGAAATACAAAATACAAAGTGAGCTTATGTGTAAAAGAATGCTTTCGTCGTTTTTACAAAACCCATCAATGATTGGTTAAAAATTTCCGCATCATAAGATAACTTGTTAATTGAGTTAAATGATCTATAAATATTGGGCAAAGTAGAATTCGAGTTATATTCGGTCTTGTAGGTTGGAATTTCGAAAAGTACATTTTGTCTCAACGATTTTGTTGGCGCGTGAAATGAGACGGCTTGCAGTATCATAGAGCAGTCAATTAGACCATTAAGTATCTTATATAAATGCGTTTGTCCTAACTGAAACCTTTTACATTCAAAAGGTTCCAGGTTTATTAATTCAGATTCAGTATTCAGATAACCTGTCCGATTTTGTACAGATTCAATTTTATCCTTATATACTGCTTGGTACGGAGACCATATCACAGATGCATATTCTAGTATCGGACGCACAAGCGATACATAGAGTGTTCTTAATGTTGTTATTTTTCAGAAGTCCCTAGAGACTCGAAGAATAAAGCCTAACATTTTGGTCGTTTTCATGACAATATGGAAAAATTGTTTATTAAAAGTAAGCCTGCTGTCGAAGGTAACTTCTAGGTCGCTTTTCAACCCAAAAGAATTGACTCAAGAAGATGAATTTTGATGAATTTTTCAATTAAAAATGATAAATTTTCAACCAAAAGTGGAGAAATTTGATTTTCAATTTAAAAAACTAATTTTTATCCAGAGAAATAAACGAATTCCTAACCAAATACATATTTAAATTTTCAATCCAAGAGATGAAAAAAAGACTTATCTTTAACAAAAAAGAAGATTAACAGTGTATTTCGACTTCCAACCAAACAATTGCATTTTTAACAACAATACAAAATTGAAATTTCTACCCAAAGAGATTAATTTTCAATAAAAGTGTTGAATTCTCACTCAACAAAATTTTCAATAAAGAAATTATTTTTCAACGAAATAGTTCAATTTTCTACCAGGAAGGATGATCTTTTAACCAAATTGTTGAATTTTCAACAACATAATTACATTTAATATTAATAAATATAATTAATTAATAAATATAATAATAATATATCCTGAAAATTAATCTTCCTCTATTTTTTTTTAAATAAGCAATACGATTTTATTTAGTTTTCTGAGAACATCAAAACTAAAAACAACCTTGTAGATTTAGCCACTCTGTAATTTTGATTCTTACATATTTTGTTTATTCGCATTTAAACTTTGGAAGTTTATTCATATAAGTAGTGAAATTTATTTTTGCCAACAATAATAAAGAGAACAAAGTAAATGCAGAATGTAATTAAGATTACAGTAATAAATTAATTCCGTCACATTTTAACGTGTTAAACAATTTAGTTGTTGATTATTAGGTTACATTAATTAATTATTAATTTGTATTTCATTAAAATTCTGCATAGTGTTTATGAATACAATTTATGAATTATATCTTGTTATAATTTCAGCGAAATGGAACTCACGAGAACAAGACGACGTTAAAAACAAATTCCACATTTTGTGGGATGGAGAAATAGAATACAAACACAAGTAAGTTGTAAAGTTTCTGAATCTACAAATTTAAAGATTAAAAACTTCAAACGTGCCTTATTTTTTATCAGCAGTTACTCATGGCATTTTTTTCAGAATCACGTCAATATTATGTCTTCCACTGATAGCACAAGGAAAAGCAAGTGCTGGAATCGGAATCGATTGGACATGTCTCGCCGTAGGTCTAGATTCTGGATTTATAAGATTTTATACCGAAGTAAGTTGAATATCCTTAATAAAATTATAAATAAAGTACAATAAAAACAGATAAAAATAGACTAGTGGAGAAAGAAATAACTGCATTATTTATTCTATTCTCACAGACGGGAGTAATGTTACTTGAAGAACAACTTCATAATGAGAGTATTTTGGGAATAAAGTGCCAGTCACTGTCTGTGGCTCGTACTTCGGGAGATTCGGCATCCTCAGAGGAAATCTATGTCCTTTATAATTCCGTGATTTGTATACTACAAGGATTTCCCCTTTTCTCGACTCTCAAGGCATGCAGAAATCACATGGCACGAGGTAATTTTCTATTAAATTTCAATAGGGTTAGTGATCGTTCAAAAACTAGGTCACACTGTGGGTAACGTAGAATGTGACATCACACATAGACAATACAAATGTGAACAAGTTTTTGAAATACTTCAAAAAAATATAAATTAGTGATATTATTTTACAAGTAAAGCATCTAAATACAGGCTAAACACTCTCCCCTATTCCACTCTTTACCCCCTTTTTAAAGAATTTCTCCTTTTTCACCGGTTTTCAAGAAACTTTTCCTTTTTCTCGTTTTTTCGCTTGAATGTGAACTGAGTTAATAGAATACAATAGGAAATTCTACCTATTTTTCGTTGATAGTTAATTGATCAATTGAAAAATCTACTATTATATGAGGCGCTCAGAGGAAAAACGTGATAAGTCCTATGTTAAAACATAGGACTTATCACGTTTTTCCTCTGAGCGGCTCATATTTGAGGTTCAGAATTCACCTCTTTTGGTTAAAAAGTTTACTATTTGTTAAAAATTCAACTATTACTTTTTTCATTCAGAATTAATATTTTTTGGTTGTAAATTCAAGTAGCTGATTGAATGTTGAACTACTTACTCAAAAATCCATTTAATTGGTTGAAAATATAACTACTTTGATGAAAACTCGTTTTTTTTTTCTTAAGTTTGTAAATTAATTTTTTTTTAACCAAAAATTTGTCTATTCCATTTTTTTGGTTGAAAATTCAACTATTTAGTAAAAAATGTATGTATTTTGTTGTAAATTCGTATTTTTTTGTAGAAAATTAATCTTCTTGATTGAAAATTTAACTACTTGGTTGAAAGTTAAACTACTTTGTTAAAAATTAATTTTATTGGTTCAAAATTTTAGTACTTTTTTAAACATACGTTGATTTTTTAGAATTATTTTTAAACTGAAAATTTAACTATTCCATTTTAGGTTGAAAATGGATTGTTTTTAGTTGAAAACTATTTTGCTGAAATTTCAACTACTTGGTTAAAAGTTGAACTATTTGTTACAAATTTAATTTATTAGTTGAAGATCCATCTCTTTGGTTTAATTTCAACTATTTAGTTTAAAATTCATATTTACGGTTAGAAAATGCAACTTTTTTGTAGAGTATTCGCCTGTTTGGCTTGAAAATTCAACAATTTGGTTGAAAATTGGTCTTTTTTGGTAGAATTCTACTGTTTTTGGTTTTAAATTATTACATTATTATTACATATATTTAAACTATTACATTTTTTTTTTGAAAATTCATCTCTTCTGGTGAAATTGGACGGTTTTTTATTTGAACTTAAAATTTTCTGTGGTTGAAATAGCAACTATTATATTTTTCATTGAGAATTTATCTTTCTGGGTTAAAAATTCAGAAGTCTTCTAAAAGGTTCGTCTGTTTGGCTTTCAGATTCAACTATTTGTTTAAGAATGCAACTATTTTGTTGAAAATTCATCTCTTTTGCTGAAAAGTTTAACTATTTGATTGAAAAAATATATTTGTTGGTTGAAAATTCATTCGTGTCAACAATGAAAATTCATTGAAAATTTATCAGCTTGAAAACTCAATTCTTTCGTTGAAATTTCATCTATTTGTAGAAAATTAATCTTTTTTGATTGAAAATTCAACTGTTTTCTTGAAAAAGGTATATATTTCTGCATGAAATCTTAAGTGTTCCATATTGAATTCAATATGGTATGTTGAAATATTACGTGTGTATGTTTTATTGTTACATTTTCAGCGTTTATCAAATGGAATCGAAGAAAAAATGTTCACACAAAAGGGTGGAGGGGTTGTTCGTATTTTTGACGTTTGCCCTGGGGAGGTCCATCTTTGTCTAATGATATGTGACGAAGAAGGGAAAGGTTGAAAAAAGTCATCGAAATAGTGTGACGTAGTTTTTGAACGGCCGTTAAGCAAAATTACTGTGATTACTATAATTTAAAAATTAATTATAATGTTCAGTAAAAGCCAACTGTAATGATACACCACCGGTGGCGAGTCTCGCCTGCAAAAAGTTGGGTTTCAAGAATCAGGATATAGCTAACGATTCTGCAGTAATTGGAATGACGACAGTGAATACTTTCGATCATCTGATGACTGCTTCTCTCTGTGGTGGTTTCCATACTTCCTATCGTTCAAGTGCGCCGCAACATAATCTTGTTATGGCAACGGGAAAAAGGCCTTTCATTGGTTTTCATTATGCTTTGGAAGGTGGAACAGCACCCGTTTTATCTGACGTTGCGATCGCAATGGCTAGCAAAGTCGCTAGTGCTATTGGTTCCGCTGTTCCGTAAGTATAATTACATTCACTAATCGATAATGCATTCTTTCCAATTTTCCGCCTATTATAGTCCAGGCATCTCGTAAGAAAAAGGCCTCTTTACCGTTTTAACTAGGTATAGCGCATTTTGTTGTTGTTGCTAAAACGGTTTATATAATGGTCCTGATGCAAATTCCAGATTCTCTAGAAATGAACACTACGCGTCCCGGAAATAAAAAAATAAGTTTCAAAAGTCGTGTTTGCGGAGATTGACCCTTTCCATTACATTTTAAAGCAAAATGTTAAACAAAAAAATTAAACTAGACAAAATTCTGAGAAGGTTAAAAAAGTAGAACCTTTTATGTTGAATAGGTTCATTTAAAAAATGTTCTAAATATTAATTAAAGTAGACGTCATTTTCAGTAATTCTAAAAAAAAACCAATGATCTAGCCCCGATAGGTCATAAGTTATAACCTCCTAAAGTTGACCATTCTTCGCTCATTTGTCAGGGCAAATTAATACTCGTGTTTAGTTTTTTCGAAAAAGCCCGTTTTTCAATTAGGAAACGTTAATAACGCCAGAACAAAAGTTAGGCCCATGCAAATTTCACCCTTTTTCTTCGGAAGAATTTTTCTGTATTGACAAATGTACTTGCGAACGTATTTTTAAGCATTTTGTTTGCATATATCTATAATGTTTTACAAATACACATTTTTTATTTTACGTTGATAACATTTAATTGTTTTACAATTTTTTAAATAATACTCTTAACACTATCAATCTTTTACATTTTTATTCTTATTTATTTTATTTTACATAGTTTGTTCATTATTTATAAAAAAAATGTTATTGATGGTATTAATATTACAATATTTTATATTTAAAATTACAACATTTTTATAAACTTTTCGTCAAGGACCCGATAATTATTGTTAAATGTTGATAGTTAAGGGATTAATGGACAAATAACGATTTCTGAAGTCATTCATTTCTGTCTTCTTTGTTGGTACGGCAAGCACAGAACACATAGAATAGTTTGTAACAAAAATGTTCAGGTCATTGCTCGTTTTTACTTAATTTGATTAATTGTATCAAAATAATAATTATCTGATTTGCTAATTGTTATTAATAAAGTTTAAACAATTTTCCCCCCTCATTGGCTGTCAAAAACAGATATTTTGGCGGTAGGTTTCATAAAATTTGCGCTCAATTGATAGTATCAAGAGTCCAATTTAAATAATTGTGAAACAATCTTTCTTTTGACGAAAAATAACAAAAATATATATTTCGAAAGAATTGCACATGCATATATGCGTTCAAAATGCCTAAATACGGCCGAAAACATATTTTCAGTACAAATTCTTCCGAATGGAAAGGGTCAAAATTCCATGGTCACACGATTAATTTGCCCTGAAAAATGGCTAAAAAATGGTCAACTTTGGGAGGTCATAACTCATGGCCTATCGGGGCTAGAATACTGTTTTTTTTCTTCAGAATGACTGGAAAACTTTAATTAATATTCAGAACTTTTTATCATACAAATTAACTTGTTTCAAAGTATAAATGCAATTTTCAGAATTTGATTTTTCAGCCACATAAAAGAATCCGATTCCATTTGTTTAACTTTCTTAGAATTTTTTATAGTTCAATTTTGGTGTTGGACATTTTCTGTAAAATGCAATTAGGTATTTTCACTTCAACCATCAGCTAACTTCACTTCGTTGAGTGCTGAGGGGAAAATATTGGATCAAATGCATGAGACAAAACTTTATTTTGGTAATATCTTCATAATGAATAATAATTATTACTATTTTATTATGTCATTGAATAGATCTTAAAAAATAAAAACTATTTTTCAAATACATTTATATCGAAAAAATTAGTTTTTACGAAGATATTAACAAAATAGGGCAAA